>CM051268.1:36352617-36455117 GCA_027921565.1 Artemia sinica
AGGATACGGTCGTGGTCGAGGAGTAGCCCTACAAGAATAAAGTTACAATTTTGTACTTCGTGACCAAATAAATCCTGGTCCACCCAAAATAAAAATAAAAATAAAAATCCCAGTCCTGTTATATATCTTAAACAAGGGAATAAGTGTTTGATACACACAATTGGGCCTGTATATACATCGAATTTCTATTGAAAGAGGAGTGCAGAAAATATTTTTGGGTGAGGGGGGGGGGGGGGGTGATTCAGGGTTTGAACCCTGAACCTTGTTTGAACCTTATCTTCGTTCTTTCTTACGATTTTGAAAATAAGAGATTTATTCTTGGTCTCCCAATAAAAAAAAATTATCATGTAAAACTTATCATGTGCTAGCGGGCCAATTTTCATGCAGGATGCTTAAACACTTAAGGGCTGGACAGGCAATGTTTTCCTCCAGTGGTTTGAGAGTCCATGTGGGTTTGGGATATACTGATTTTGTCGAAGAAAAGACAGCGATTTCTTTCGCTTTTGAAGCTCGTTAAATATGGATAACGAAATAATTTGTTACGCCAAGCCATCAATAAGCGTTTAAGATGGCATTTAGTGACCTTAAATGTCTATAGTAAATAGCCCTACAACTTCAGTATTAATAATGTATAATTTTTTCTAGTCAAACTCTCAAAGTTATATAAATCATCTTTGAAAATGCTCAAAATGAATGCTAATCAATAAAAATGCCTTTAAAACTACTAGGCTCAGATCACCAAAACCAATTTTCTCGATATTGACTTTTTACATGGTGGAAATGATTCTCTGTCGACTATGGCTTGTAATTATGTACACTTTATTAAGTTCGGTTGAATTACTCAAAAGAAATCCATATAAGAAGGATATGTTTGGTTATTACCTTTTTTAAATGTTTTTTGTAATGCAAACTGTTTTTAGTCGATAATTTCAAAGCTAACATAAGTTATGTGTTCGGAATCAGAAAAAGTTCTCATTAGTTAAAAAAGAAGTATGGCATTCTTTGTGAAAATTCGTAATTTTCCGAAAAACTTTCCTGCTAAAATGTGTGTACATGATTAATACTTTATATGTTGTGGCTTTATTTGGGACTTCGTTATTTTTTTAAATGTTGGCCCCAAACTTATCTTTTTCTTTGGTGCCAAATAAAAGAAAATAAATAATTTTGGGATTATGTGTGGTTAGTTGACAATTACTAGTATTAACACAAAAATTGTAAATTTCTATCTGAGCAGATGTTTCCTGATTTAGTTTTTTTTTTTTATTTTGTTAAGAAAAATATTTTCTTCTAATAATATATGTAAAACATATTACATTAACTATTACATTACATAAACTATTAACATTGAAATTGCCAATTAGAAACGACGTACATTAGAAACATCTTCAAAAGGGGGCTCCTCGTCAATTTTTTTTAGTGGTAATATCCGTACTAAATACAGCATAGTGAGATCCAGTGTCAGTTAGGAACTCTTTTTCGCGATGCAGAAAAACAAAAGTCAATCGAAAAGAGCTGGTTTTTAGTGAAAATTCCAGAAATTCAAATCCCTTCCGGCAAAACCTCCCGGGGGGAGGGCTACTGGCAGTAAAAGCTCTCATTTTGTCTCGTTTTCTTTATTTTAGGAAGTATTTGGCCTTCCTATTAGTTAGTTTTTCTTTGTTTAATTGTATAAGTTTAGGATTTAGTTTTCTTAACTTTTTAACTTATTGGCTGAAAAGTTTCTATTGGCCTTAAAAAAATGCTTTTTATTGGATGTGGATCGTGATAATTTAAGAACCAAAACTCACGTTTAAATTTTTACCAAAAATAACTATTTCTGAAACCTTCTGAAGTAGTTCATCGCCTAGCTATATGATTGAGAACAATTTTGTAATTACATATTTGTTTGCAGAAAAGTTCTGAAGTTTATGAAGGATTTGTATATCATACTTTCTCAAATTTTGAAAGCTACAAAAAATGTAAGGGAGGAATAACTGTTGTGTTCGTCCTAAAAAGAACGTAAACTGATTATCTCGTTTATCCCAGATGTTTCCTTTTTTTAGAGAAAAGGAAAAGAAATTGGTCATCTGTTTATATTTTGATGGTTTTACTCCATCTTTCTTTTTTTTTTTAAGAGAAGAGGAAACAGAAACAGATCGCCTGTTTCTATTTTGACTGTATTAGTCTGTTTCTTTTGTTAAAGAATACGGCGCTGACGCTCAGACTTTGTTCAAATGGTATATTCGCAGATTACATTTATTAAAGTTATACGGCTTATAATTTGTTTTTAAACTTATTATTGAAGACTCTCATGGAATAAAATTAAGTGGGGGGGGGGGGAATTGTATATCTGACTCATTATCATCCGAAATGTCTATCATGCAGGTCTCGTAATTCATTTGTTGTGCTTCTTTGCTGTCTAGCTTATCATTTTGTAGTTGTTACCTGATCAACAAGCAATACGAAGGAACGCCCTATTCACCTTTAAAGGATTCATTCCCAAAGAAGTGGGAAATATTTACTTTGATGCTTTCGTTCGTAGTTTGTTCTATCTCAGAGGTATGATAACCGACTTTTCTTTTATTATTTTTTATTAATAATTTTCCTATTAACTTAGTTTGGACAAATCTAAAATAAATCATGAGACAAAATACTCAGATTTTAATTCGATATTATTAAGGCTGCCAAACTCATGATAAATAGAACTCTAAAAAGACCACAACCCTATTATGTCCTTGTACTTTTTCTTAAAACAATACTTTAAATCTTAGAAGCTTTATGCATTTTTTTGTTATTTAGATGCGTGTTGTTAGTGCATTACTTTAATTATACCATTTTTTTTCTTATCCTGCTTATTTTATCTTATTGCAAAAAAAGTCGTTAAATTATAACGTCAGCGGTTTTATACCGTAGGTCGGATTAGATAGTCAGACGTTATACTCTTAGGGGAGGCTTTTGGGAAGCCAGTTTAAAATTAAAGTTGTACCAATGTATAAGTGTTGAGAATGTCTAATAGGAGTTCCAAGAAAGGAATATTTTCCATTCCTTTATAAGCAATAGAGCCTTTGTGGGGATTATTGCATTGAATTCTTTTTCTAATTTTTGTTCTTGAATATATCTCATCTTGTTCAAAATTATTTTGAGAGTAATGATTTTGAGGCATTTGCCTCTTCTGTGCCAAATTGTATGAATAGCGCGTTAAAAATATGTGTAACTGATAAACCCTTCGTAGATACATCGAATGGAAAGATGAATGCATCAACCTTGTTAGGATCAAAATCGTGTCAGAATTTAAAAATATTGAATTTTTATCAGTATGAAACAAATAGACAAACTGGATTTTTTTGCGACAGTGACACAGAACAAAATAACAATTGGTTATTTTGAGGTTGTTTCCAGTGTAAACACAATATGAAAGTGAGCTTTTATAATGTATATAGCTAAATGATTATTGCAGCCTTTGGCCCCTCCCTCTCCCTTAGCCTCATCCTTATAGTCATGTTAACCTCTTTCGAATCAGAATCTCATAAGCAGTTGTAGGGTGGGAGTGGTGGCCACCTTCCTGTTTATGCCCAATTATGTTGATGATAAGTTTGACTGTTATGCTCTTTGTAATTTCCGGTCGTTTAAGGTTTGGTGTCTTCTTTCATGGTAACCTATTATTGTTTTAAATTTGACTTGATATGTGACTTATTTTTACTCTTTTAAGATAAAATATAGGTCTTCTTTTTTCATTAAGAAATTGAAGCCATCTTGTTTGGGGTACGCGGCATAGATTTTAGAGATTTTTTTTTCTTATTTAACGCTAGTAATAAAACCATTTACTTCAAAAGCTTCAAATCCTTAGTTTGGCTCTCTTCTAGAATTATGAAGATACAAGATGTGCATCTTGTTTTTTGTGTCTACGGATGTTAAATTAAATAAATGTAAAATCGAAGAAAGTTTAAAGGAAAAATCCTCCACACATGCTAAATTTGAAGGAGAGATCCCATGAGAGACTTTTAATACCATTCATGAATCTTGCAAAGAAAATGTTGAATTAACAGGAGTTATTTTGAACTTGTAAGCTTAATTAGATCGTTGCTGTGTTTTAAACTTCCCTCGTGTATGACATTTGAATTCTCCTTGAGTAATATTCATTTCGCTAATAAGGTATAGCAAAAAATCGTCCCTTTTTTTGTAAAATAAAACTAGTTTCAAATAAACCAGATAACCTATTTATCTGGTTTTAAAACATAGACAAAGAACTAATGATTACTCGATGGTTTACCCATATATATATAGTTAATAAGAACAAACTAAACCTAAAACTAACACAGCTAGTTGAATAAAAAAAATCAGGTGAAGATGATAAAAATTAAATATAAAAAAAAACATACAAACGACAAGAAAAAAAGCTAATTGTGTAGCAAGAAAAGGTGAAAAGTACAGGAAAGGTTGCTAACTTCTACATCTTTTTTAGCCATTTTCGCCAACTTGGTTGCACCTGGTTTTTGGCGTTCTTTGTGGATGTGGTGTCCTTTGGGTGATTGTTGTGAACGAACCAGATTCACTTGACTTTGTTTTGTCGAAACTCAGTATTCTTCCTTTGAGAGTCCAGTCTACAATACGAGCCCTAATTAGACAACGTCACCGAGTGGATTAAATAAAAGTGTGATACTCTAATCGAAGTTGTTCTCGTTTTATTCTTAAATTTTTATCCTTGTAGTAGAAATGAAACGTCCACGTTTTGAAATCTTGAAAGTGAGCTGTTGTATAGGTAATTCGAAAGAGTTTGTGATTTGTAATTTTATGCATTAGCGTAATTATTAATTGGTCTGAAACCTGAAAACAACCCTTAGAGTAAATGACTAGGTTATACATGTAGGTTTTGGCTAAATTTTGAATCATCCGATTTTGTAATGAGGAAAAATTCTAGAAAAGAAATATAAAGAACACCGTGGAATATCATGTATCTTCACTCCCTTATTACTCATATGAAAAATGCAAGTGTAGTTTAGCTTCGCCCTTTGCAAGAACATATAAACTGCAGATGTTCCGGGACTTAATAGTTCTTATTGAAGGTATTGCATGAATAAGGGCCATGCATGTGCCTAGGGCTTCTGGTCACAGCGAGCAGACATCCTATGATGTTTGTCTGTAGCTATCGTTTAATTTGCCTCTTATGACCGACTTACTAATTTGTAAGGAACAGTGTTGAATTTTAAAGAGTTATATCTCGGTTATATGTATGCATTCAATTGTCTAATATATGTTAAGTATTCAAATGAGAATACATGAATGCTTGGATACAATAAATGCTTGAATCAGTGCGGCTACTACCCTACCTCTTGGGCTTCTCCTCCTTTTCCTTTTTTTGCAGCATACTCTGAATTATTTTACTCCAGTTCTTAGTACCATCCAATGGAAATGAGAGGGGGGTTGAAAAACCAAAAATCAGAAGGTTTCAGCACACACACTTGGGCACATATATTCGAAAGACGGATATCATTTTGTTCTGAAAATTACAATCTAGAAATTTGCAAAATATGTTCTGCCTTTCGTATGATAGAATAGTTTTAATATTTCTCCAAAAAATACACTAAAAGGTGCAAAAAATCAATTAAAAATAGAAAAAAATCTTAAGTAGATGTTCTTCTTTTCAGGGATCGACTATTATATGACATCGACCGGTAGTAGAGAAAAAAAAGTTGTGGGAGTTTTTTTTTCACTTTTTGAACAAATTTTGTTGAAAGCTACTATACAAGAATATGCGTGCATATTTTTAAACGAAAAACAAGAAATAATTGGGGTGGGGAGGATTTTTTTTGGGAGGGGGATTTATGTCCAATCGGATCCTTTTGTTCAGAAAACTATCATCGATAAAAATAAAAAAGCTATAAATTATATAGAAGTGCTCCAGAGGTAGAGAAAATTTAATATTTTGCTGAAAATTTTGCGGGAGGGGCTACGAACAAGAAGTCATAGATGGCGCCTGTTATCTTGGGCCGTGACAAAATAAAAAATTTGAGTACCTATTTCTTTCCTGAATTTCAGCATGTGTCAAGTTTGACAACTTTTAAGACTATGAAGGTAAGACTCTTAGATTCAATAACCAAGAACGGTAAGTTAAGAAATAAATGAAAATGTTCTCTTTTATAATAACCTAAACTTCATCGTTGAAAAGATGCAAAAGCTGAGTTTAGACATTCGTCGATTACGACTGTGCACGACTATGGCCATCTTAAGCTCTGTAGGTCAAGACCATAAATTCAAAATAGCACTTCTCGTTCAGTTCACATATTTTGATAGCTTGTTTAGTTCATTAAAAAAAAAAAAAAAAAGCTATTTAGTATTTTTACTTCTCAAGCGTTTCCACAATACCAATTTTGAGGAGCAAATGATTTCTTTTCTGCAGAATCCATATCTTCGCAACAGCGATTCAATGTCAAACGGTACAAAATCGCAGCTGGGTTAGATGGCTTCATGAAAGTGCACGTTACCAAAGTGAAAATTTTGATATGTGCGTTTTGCGGTTAACGTACCAGTTGAGTAGATGACCGACTTTAGAATTATTTTTAAGTCAGTAACAATTTAGTTGTTATTTGATGTGGTTTTTATGGATAGCTTCGTCAAAGTTTTGTTGCAGAATTTAGGGTTCTTTGCTCCTCCTTTGAGGATTAGCAGTTTTTATGGGCAAAACCCTGACGACATTAAAAAGGCATTACACCTGGATAGGTTTATGCAAGTCCATGGACCTTTCACGCGCAAACAAGATAATAATAAATGCAGACAAAAAAAAACAAACATTCCTGAGTACCTAATAGGAATTGTGGCTGATTGCTGGTCTGACTATCCCTTTTCTTGTAAGAGACAAGTGTTGCCTGCCGAATGAATCCTTATCTGGTGCGTAACGTTTTCGGGATGGGAGAAAGAACAATAGTCACCTTGACACTACCGGGTACAGCTCTTCTGTTTCATGGAAAAAATGAGCAACCCCTATATTAAAATACTTCGCCCTAGGGAGCACCAATAGCGCGTTCATGGGCTATTGGTGTTATATTATTATTAATTTTATTCATATTATTTTGTTTGGTGTAAAGACAACGGGCCTTTGTGCGTTAAACTTCGCCTCTGTTTGGTTTGCGGTCTATATCAACTGTCTAATTGAGAAAGCATCATTCCAATTAATTCCTCACTTTCTACGTTTACTTAGGAATGATGTTAGCCTTAGTTAACTAAAAAGAAATAAACAAATTTTTCTTGTTTTATTAAAAAAATGATTCTTTCCCTGTCCAATGAAATTAATGAATGATAAGGACTTGCTACAGTAGAAATTCTGCATCATTCCTTAGCTTGATTTGACGGTTGACAGGGAAGGAATGATTTTTTAATAAGACAAGAAAGATTTGTCTATGCCTCATTATTTCTTATTAAAACGAAGTATGAATTGGAATGAAGTTCGTTCATAAAACAGGATTTACGAATTTCCTACAGCGATAAATTCAAATTTCAAAAACGCTAAAATTTTAGGTTATTTGTAATTTTAGGCCTAGGGTAAAAAAACAGTATCTAACTGAACCAAATTATGCAAAACTAAAACTCTCACACCTTGTTACCAAAAAGGATCTGAGAAAAGTTGTATATATCTATGAATAGCTAAAAATCTAAGCTATGCATGAATATGGTTAGGCTATTAGCCTATACAAATTATTTCAGATCAAACACTTGAAAGGACCTCCTTTTGGAAATACCAATCATTCTATTTTGATGTATATAACCTTTCAGTGTTTCAGTTTTATTCATATATTAACAGAAAGCTGATTTTCTTCTGATTCTAAAAATGTAACTTTTATTGCTTGATATTTAGGTAAATTTTTACCAAATCATATTATTGAATTTACAAATAAATTGAATATACCACTCAATGCATTTTTATGCTCTTTCCTAATATAATAGGCCTAATCATTTTTGTTGGAAATAGAATTTTACCCCACCCCTATATACCAATTCAGGGTATGTGTTTGCACATTAGGGGGGGGGGGGAATTTTATTTCTGATGTAAATGGGAGGTAAGTTCAAACTTCACCCCCTAATGTGCAAAAATTTACCCTGAATTATTATATAGGGATGGGGGTAAAATTCATTTCTGACAAAAATGATTATTATATTTGGAAATAAAAAAAGGCATCAAGTGGTATATTCACTTTATTCATTAGTCAATAATATGATTTTGTAAAAATTTACCAATATTTATTCTGTTTATCACAAATATTAAATATAAGTTAAATTTCTAGGTGACCCTATAATTTAGCTAGGATGAACATCATTTGATGCCTTTTTTATACTCTTTCATAATACAATAATTGCTTCTGATACAAATTGCTTGTGATGTAAATTGCATCTTGAGCCCACAAAGGGGCCCTGAAGGTATTTTAAATGAATTATGAAAGAGCATAAAAAAACATCAAATAAATGTTTTCACTTTCATCCTAGCTAAATTATAAGGCCCACTGCAAATTTACCATGAACTTTAAACACCCCTCCCACCCCCCTAATGTGCAAATATATACCCTGAATTGTCAACAGCAAAGTTTTGAATCACAAAATTTTGAATAACAAAAGCATAGCATATATTAAATACAGAACATGCTTAATAATGCAAGAATACAACAAAATTGGATAAAAATATAATGGTTTAAGAAAATAATTATGAAAACTGTACCCAGAAGGCAGAAATATCAGTAAATTTTATTTCTGATGTAAATGAGAGGTAAGTTTAAACTTTACCCTCACACCCCCTAATGTGCAAATATATACCCTGAATTGGTATATATATATAGATGGGGGTAAAATTCATTTCCAACAAAAATGATTATTATATTTAGAAAGACCATAAAAAAAGTGTTCAGAAATTTTTAAAAAGACCCAGAAACCCCTTAAAAAATAATGTCAGTTATGCTGTGCTGTGATGTCATTTTTGAGTGGTTTCTGGCTCATTTTAAGAATTCCTGCAAATTTGATTTCAAATAAGATTTTACTATCAAGACTAAGGAAAATAATAATTATCATTCCTGAATCAGCTTCAAATGGTAATTTTCTCTCACTAGACAGTTTTTTTTCTAGAAATGTGTTGTTAAACTATTGGTTACTATGGACTGTTTTACCATTTTGGGCCCCATTAAGGGCTCAAAGCATAATTGCCCCCCAGAAGTAATTATTGAATTATGAAAGAGGATAAAAAAGGCATAAAGTGATGTATTCACTTTCATCCTAGCTAAATTATGTTGTCAGCCACAAGTTTGCCTGAATTTGGAAAGAGCATAAAAAAGGCATTGAGTGATGTATTCACTTTTTTTTTTTAAGCTAAATTATATGCATGCATATAGATTTACCAGAAATAATTACTACCCTATAGGAAGCCAAGGGAAAATGAATGGGAAAAATGTACATATATTTTAGTGCTGCAGCCAGTAAAGATCTAGAATATCAGTTCTTCAGAAGGAAACATGCTAGAACAAAAGAGAGAGATTTTCTGAATCTGAAAATGTCTCTCTTTTAAAAATCTGTATTTGAGGTTGTTGATTTTATTTTGATTTTTATGGTTTTGGATTTTGACAATTCATCCCCAGCCGCCCTCTGCAGCAGAATAGTCTGCGCTGCCTATTCACAGAAAAATGTTTTTAAGATAACACAGGAATTCCGTGGCCTTATAAAGCGTCAGATGTCTCCCAAAAATTACTTTTGGCTCATCAGTTGTGTTCTGTTCATTGCTTCCACTATTCCCAAATTTTCTGGAATAACCCCAAAAATATTGCAAAAACAGAGCAGCAAAGACACTTGGGTCTAGAAGCATCAAAGCTTTAAATCTGACCCTGTATATGAGACCATTAAAGGGGGAGGGAGCTGGGGATAAAGTATCAACATTACAAACAAAACCATTAAAATGAACATAAAATTAGCAATCTAAATTGTCTCTCTTTTTGTTCTTGCATGTCTCCTTCTGGAGACCTGCTATTCTAGACCTTTGTCTGACAGCCTCTTAATATTGATCAATATGGCATAATTTTTGCATCTCAAGTGTAATACTTTTAAGAAATTTAATCATTAGTTCTGTTTCATTTAATAGTAGGCCTAGTTGACTAATAGTTGGGTGCCTGTAGTGATATTAGGCCTATAGATGTAGTGATTTCACTACCTATGAAAGTAGTTGAGTAAGATGAACAGACTTTTTGCAAATTCATTGAGAGTCTAAGCTATGCCCTAAAGATTTGTTTTGGCCAATTCTGCTTAGAGAATAGAAACCAGATAAAAGAAAAGAAAATATACTATTGAATGCTCTCCTCAAATAGAATTGTCATCACTCTCACCATTGTGTCCTATCCCCCCTCCACCTGTTGATCAGGTCAGACATGGCCAAAAGTTGGTAAATGTATAGTATCAGACAGAAATCAGATAGGAAAAAAAGCTTACCTATACATTAGTGGTTTGCCCCCTAAGAAGGAAACACTAGATTTCTGAAACTTTCATTCCTTTACTTTACTTTAAATCCACCCCCTAATGGTCAAATACCCCAAAGTATAGATTTTCCATGAATTTTCCAAATGTGACTCTTGAAACTGTTTTAACAGCAAACAAGTAAAAGTATTTTACAGGACCAATTAATTATTATCTTTTAATTATAAAAACGTTGCTCTTAGTTGATTGGCAGTATCTTTTCACAAATTCCCAAAGCTCCTGTTTAAAGTAGAAAAATCATAGCCTGGCAGTATCTTTTCGCGAATTCCAAAAGCTCCTGTTTTGCAATTTTCTTTTAAAAATAAAATTGCAAATATGCCTTAAAATTGAGTGAGACAAAGGTTGTGCAATGCAATATTGTAATAGCAATTGATGAAAAAGCATATTGATTAATTAAGTATTAAATAAAAAAAAAACAAGTTTTTTTTAACTGAAAGTAAGGAGCTACATTAAAACTTAAAACAAACAGAAAACATTGCATATATAAGGGGGGTTGCCTCTCCATTGAGGAGGAGACAACCCCTTTCATATATGGAATAATTTCTGTTTGTTTTAAGTTTTAATGTTGCTCCTTACTGTCAGTTAAAAAACTTGTTTTTTTTATTTAATTTCCAAACGTTCTTGAATTAATGTAGGTTTTGATTTTGGCTCACCATACATGAATAAATAAAACGAAATTTGCATATTAATTTTACTTTTTTTGGCTAAATGGCTTTCTCAAAATTTTGATCGGACGATTTTGGGATAAAAGGGGTGGGGGAGGGGGCCTAGTTGCCCCCCAATTTTTTGGGTTTCTTAAAAAGGGCACTAGAACTTTAATTTTATTTACAAACTTTTTTATTAGTAATAACTAGCTCTTTTGAAATTACTACAAATACTTTTGCGTAAAGAGCGAGGTATTGAGGAGGGGAGAAACCCCCTCATATATGTAATAATTTCTGTTCGTTTTAAGTTTTAATGTTGCTCCTTACTTTCAGTTGAAATTTGTTTTTTTATTTAATTTCTGATTGTTTTCTAAATAATTCTGGGAAATCCAGCGCCCGCTTCATGGAAATTCTCTTCCCCATGAAAACCTCCTCCATGGAAAGATCCTCCCACAATACTATATGTAAACAATGGTCAAAGTTCATAACTTGCAGCCCTTCCCCTGGGGACTGTGGGGGATTAAGTTGTCCTCAAAGACGTAGTTATTAGATTTTTCGACTATGCTGAACAAAATGGCTATCTCAAAATTTTGATCTGGTGACTTTGGGGAAAAATGAGCATGGGAGGGAGCCTAGTTGCCCTCTAATTTTTTTGGTTACTTAAAATGGGCACTAGAGCTTTTAATTTCCGTTTGAAGGAGCCCTCTCGTGACATTCTAGGTCCACTGGGTCAATACAATCACCCCTGAAAAAAAAAACAACAAAAAATAAACATGCATGTGTGATCTTTCTTCTGGCAAAAAATAGAAAATTCTACATTTTTGCACATAGGAGCTTGAATCTTCTACAGTAGGGTTCTCTGATATGCTGAATCTGATGGTGTGATTTTTATTAAGATTCTATGACTTTTAGGGGGGTGTTTCCCCTTTTTTTTTAAAATAAGGCAAATTTTCTCAGGCTTGTAACTTTTGATGGGTAAGACTAAACTTGATGAAACTTATATATTTAAAAACTGCATAAAAATCCAATTCTTTTGATGTATCTATTGGTATCAAAATTCAGTTTTTTAGAGTTTTGGTTTACTCTTGAGCCGGGTTGCTCCTTGCTTACAGTTTGTTGCCACAAACTGTTTGAAAGTAATATGTTATTATATTTATTCTACATTTAATTCATGCACATTGCTAATTCTATTTCAATTCCATGTACAGTTTCTCCAGTTTAAAGTTGTTGAGAAAAAAAAATGATTCTTTAAATTTATTTTGTTGTTTGTATTTTATAGATTTTGAAAGCAGTGGTTCACATACTCAAACAAATTTCAGGTGATGTGGAAGTTGGTGCTGATCCGACTGAGTACCCTTCTATTTGTTCAAACCTGGTTTGTTCCTGATGAATATTGGCAGTCAACAGAAGTCTCTCATCGTCTTGTATTTGGAAATGGAGAACTGACATGGGAATTTGACTATGGTCTTAGAAGCTATGTGATAATAATTATATATGCTTTAATTTTTCAGACATTGAAAATATGTGGGCTTGACAAGCCTTGCTTTATAGTAAGTATTCTCTTTTGTTTCAACCTTCTTTCCTGAACCTATCCATGTTGTATTTTACGCTTGTTCATTAACTTTACAGCAGATGGGAGGGGGGATGAGGTATTAAGTGAATTCTCCTGTAAGTGTTGATCCAAAAAACCACTCAAAGCAAAACATTTGTACTAAAAATGCACTTTTTCTTGTTTTCAAACCTTTCTATAGGGAAACTTATACTAGGCTACTTATTGTAGTTAATTTTTTTTTTGAAAATTCTATGACTGTTATTTAATTCTATTCTCATAAAAGTGAGGCTGATGTTGTGTAGACTAATTAATTGGTCTTGTTCCTAATTTTTTACATTCAATGCAATCTTTGGTTTGAACATGATAGAAACTATCTTCTGTGGCCCTGGGCATTACTTATATAGGCTAGACTTTTCTTTTAGTAAGAAACCTTTATTTACAATGAGTTTAGTTTTAAAATCAATTTTATAATGCCAGATGTCCGCAGAGGGCTTGTACAGCACCTCTAATGCAACATTTCTGGGGATTTCAGTATAAGCAATCCATGAAATTAATTTTTTCTCTTTTCTCTCTTTAGATGCTAAGGGTTTATGTTTGTCATGCAACATGATTTGACTATTTCTTTATATATATTATATATATATAATATATATATATATATAATATATATATATATATATATATATATATATATATATATATAATATATATATATATATATATATATATATATATATATATATATATATATATATATATATATATATATATATATATATATATATATATATATATATTATAATATATATATATATATATATATATATATATATATATATATATATATATATATATATATATATATATATATATATATATATATATATATATATATATATATATATATATATATATATATATATATATATATATATATATAATATATATATATATATATATATATATATATATATATATATATATATATATATATATATATATATATATATATATATATATATATATATATATATATATATATATATATATATATATATATATATATAACTAATTGTTTGTGGTATCTGTTTGGAGACAAGCCGACAGCTTAGTTGAAAACAGGTGTATATGGTTATTATCATTTTACAGTTTTTATTTTGTTGAATAGAAAGGAGATTTTTTTTACCAGAATTTACATTTTTATTTTTTTTTCTTCAGATAATGGCCCCACGTTTTTTCCAACTGTCTATTTTTACCATATGCGAGATTATGTTTTTAAGAGCTGTCAAGAAGAAGATGGGAGCCCACATATACAGTTGGGTGTATTTCTTTTTGGCTTCAAGCTGGTTTGTTTATTATACATGCTCAAGAACTTTGGCAAATACAACTGAACTCAGTCTGTTGTATCTTTCATTATCAGGATATGGCTTTATAAAAGATGGTAAGAGACCTAGCTCATTCTCTTTTACTAAGGTTTATCTTGTAATATTGTATATACATTTTATTAAGTAAATAATTTATAGACAAACCTTTTTCTTTATTTCCAGTTGACAGATACAATTTTTTAAATAATATCTTAGTATTTTTAGTCGAAGAAGCTGACTTCTCTTTTTTATTTGTTACTATAGTTTTTAATGTATATTTTACAAGTTCTGTCATTTCAAGCTTAAGCTGATATTATTTCAGAAAATGGATTTAAGGTACTGAGGTCATTTCAGTGCCCATTTCAGTGAATATTGGTTTCCCTCCTAGATGTTTTTGAAAAATTCAGCCCTAACACCCATTTTCTAGATATCGAAACTCTCCCCTCCCCCTCTTTAAAGTAGGGTTTGCGCGTATTCTAATAAGGGACTAGCTTAGATAGGAATGGTAACATTTCTAGTTTGAAATGTCCCCCTCCTATTGGTAAATAAGTTCAAGTTTTAATCAGTAATTTGTTAGAATCTAGCTATTTGACTTTATCACCAAGGTGAAATTTTTATTTTCCAAGTATAAAATTACATTTTGTGCATATTCTTAAGATTTCGACTTTTTTAGCAAAGAGGTATTCTCCTGAAAAATTTGATATTGACGAATGTAATCCTTTACATCCTCTTTGTTGCTTATGGTTTAAGTTCAAATTTAAGTTTTAATTTCAAATTTAAGTTCAAAATTTCCTTATAATAAGAATAGGTAACATAAAATAAACTTCGTTTCCTTTGATTTTATCGCCGAGTTGTCGCAATAGGTGCTGTAACGTTGGAGAATGCATGGTATTTTCTAGAAGTTTGTCAAGTCAGTATAATATATCTTCAGTTATCTTTTTTATCTGTCTTTTTTAAATTAATATTTCTGCGTAGCATCTTTTTCATCATAGGCTCTTACAGAATCAATTGCAAAAGGTGGTTACATCCCTACCCTCCACAACGTTAAGTTTTTGACAATTCTCCTATTTAACGTCTCTATTATTACCCGTATCTTTCACCTACCATTAGCTATAAACCAATTAAAAATACAAAACAATTTAAATAACAACTGATCTTATTTTGATGTATTCTTTTCTGTGAACTAATAGAAAATCAAGGTATACTACTAATAAGAAAGGATTTATTTTTAAATGATACTTTTTGTCTATCTTGTGTCTCTCTTGAACATCATTCTTTCTAAGAAAAGTTGTAAACATTTTTTTGGTATTTTTTTCCGTTTTTGTTAATGGAAAAGAAATCGATTTCTATTTACCTCGCTCTTCTTCGAAAAATAAAATGGTGTGATTACGAGCTATTTGAATTGCTCGTAATTGCTGTGCTGTTCTTGTTGATTTGACATTCAAGCGGATAAATCACTCATGTACATGCAGTCCTCTTTATTCACCTGGTCTTCATACCAAGCCCCGTCAATTTGAAGTAACACAAGTAAGATTTGGCAAAGGTCTTGTCAACTTTTAATTTGACACGGGATTGGACAGGTTTGTTTGGAGTTTTTTTTTGCGATTGAGCGGAGAATTGAAAAGTTATATAAATTAAAACAGTGTTTAGGCTAGGAATAAATGCGAGTAAGAGGTGATGCTAGGTGACGAGAAAACCGATCTAGTGGATGGCTTCACTTGCCTGGGTAGTATTATAAGTTAAGATGGTGGGCATAGTGAAGATGTAAAAGTAGAATAGCCAAGGCGCAAGGTGTTTTTCTCGCAATTGAAAAGGTTTTGAAGAATAGGAAGGTAAATCTGCGAAGTAATATTAAAATATTTAAAGCCAAGCTAATCACAGTGGTCAAGTGTAGCTCTTAAATGTGAGTGTTTTTTTTAGCTGCTTCCTTGAGGGAATGTCTGAGGATTGTTTTAGGTGCTCGTTTGACTGACGGTATATCAAATAATATGCTATACGGAAAGAGTCGTCTGATCCGACTTTCTAGGGCCATTAATGAAAGAAAGCTTAAGATGGTTATATCATGTCGTACGGATGAAGGAAGACGGATTTCCAAATATTATACTTTTTGATTATCCATCTGGGGCTAAATGTAAAGCATATCGTCGACAAAGGGGGTAGCAAGAGGTCTTAGAAATCGGGGTGTAAACAGTGAAACTTTGAATAGATTGAGGTGGAGAAGAAGTGTATGCAGCTGTGTTGGCCTCAGGTGCCTCAATGCTGCACTGAGTTGTTCGTAGTAGTAGTTGTAAACGGCGATTCTTAATGACTTTTCTGAACTAAAGCATTTTGGATTTCTTAGATTTCTACATTTTTTTTCTTAAATCAACATTTTTTCCCTCTTTTTTTATTCTAGACCCGAGCTCAAGTATTTTCTATATATCTGGCTTCATCTCTTGCTTGTTAAGGCCCACAGCAGTCGTTTTTTACGGCCCCCTAGCACTGGCTAAGTTATTTGCACAGACAAATAGGGAAATTGCAGTAGTGATGAAAGCCGTCCCATATATGTAAGTATTTTTATTACCTCTATTTTTCATGTCAGTTCCATAATTTTTTTTAATACAGACAGATCTAACCTCGGTTCTCAGCTCCTTTTTTTCCTATGCGTAACAGCTCGCACAGCGTGTGCAGCGGTAACGCAGAACTTTCCATTTCAAATCGGTTCATTCAGTCTGTTAAAATGAAAGTGACAAAACTTGAAATATGGGATTATATTGGAAGCTGGTTTTTTTCTTCTTCTTGATTTTTGTTCTTTTAACGCATAAAACAGCCGAGTTGAAATGTTCCATTGCATTTGTTGATCAGTCATGACACATAAAGTTAGAGAAAGAATAAATGAAATCTGAGAAAAAAACGTAAATGACCATCTTTTAGGGTGATCAGGGAAAAATTCATGGACGTTCAGGACATACTGCCTTGCAAAAAAAAAATATGTATGTATGCTCAAGGACACAAAATACTGCAATCTTGGTAACCATTCTGATTATCTTTTCCGGTAACCGCTTATTTTATTCGTTTATGTGTTTGTTTAGATTGTGGAACAGTTTACTACGTATCCATACAAATTTGTCTTTCCAAGTTTTAAATGACTTTCAATTCCTATTGATGAGGATTCACCTAAATTTGTCTTGGTATATTCAAAAAGTAATTAATTCAATTCAAAACATACATCAAATATGAAAGGTGCTAATTCATAACCTATAAATCAGTCCGAAAATCTAAATACCTGAAATTCTTTTTTTTCGTTCGTCAGTGTGAATATGAACTCCCACAGACAATTTAAATACGAATAGATATTATTATTTTGCTGGGGAGCTTGAAATCAAGAGAAGAGGAGCGTGTGTACAGAACGCTTCGTACCAAGGGCTAGCTTTAAAGACATATGTCAGTTTCCAGTGTTTTGTGATTTACGTTCGTCGTGCAAAAGTCAAGAAGTTAATTTCCCTTATTCCTGGACAGAAAAACCATACTACTAAGATTTTTATGAAGTCCTCGGTGCTGTTGTATTAATTCAAATACCGAAATGTACAATTTCTCCAAGGGTGTCTTTTTAGCTTAGGACGACAGCCTAGTAGTCAATCAACCTTATTCCTTAAAGGAAAAGCTATATCTCACCAAGAAATAATTTAGAATTACTAAAAAGACGAATTGTGTCTGCATTCAATACGTTTGAGGCTGCATTAAGATTCATATTTCCTGGAAGCGGGCCTTATAGGGATGGGTCATTTCTGCTGAGTTTGACAGTGTGTAACTGTGCTTAAACCATCAGTTAAAGCGTGGCAGAGAAGTGTCAAAAGTATTCTCGTACAAAGTATTTTCAAAAGTATTAGTAATCAAAAATCTTAAATAATGCTAGAATTTTCGTTACAAAAGTATTTTCGAATCCTGGGAGCGAATCAAGTGAAGAAATACAAAAGTAAAGAAAAGAAAAGGTAATCGAGTGGCTTGCGTTTAACATGGCCATTAAAAAAAAATACATTTTGGAAATTCTTGAAATTATGATTGCTTCTTGATTTATTAAATAAGATCTATTTACTAGTCGTATGAATCCAGACATCGGTCAAACAGCCACAATCCGTATAAATGTATACAACTAAGTTGGGAAGCTTCGATGAAGTGGAATGCATGTTAGAGGTAAAACATAAATAGTTTCTCTCCTGGAGTTTTCAGAGTGTCAAGTCTACTGCTTCCAAGAACTCATTGGATGGGGAAAACTTTTATGATGTGTGGGAAACAGATAATTTTTTTTTGTAGGGTTTGGAATCGAACGAGGTCATGCAGGTGTTGCAGAAGCGTCTTAGGTAGAATGATTTTCACTTCAAACGCAACCCTGTTGTGCCATCGTTTTCGCACCTGTGTTCATGTATTTATTTTTTATCCGATCAGTATTTACCACCAGAATTTTTAAAGTGTAGGTACGTTCTTTGGCTTTCATCATGGGGAAGTGTGAGAATTAGTCAATGCGTTGTTCTGACATCATAAACTTATTTCAGGTTGATAACGTTATTTTTTTCAATCATCGTGGATTCCTATTTCTACAACAGATTCATAATTACTCAATGGAATTTTATTAAGTTCAATGTTCTCATGGGAGGTGCAGCATTTTTTGGAACACATCACTGCCTGTGGTATCTTATTGAAGGACTGCCACCTTTATTTGGACCAGTGATCGTACTATCCTTAATAGCATTCTTTTCAACTTGTCGTAAAAGAGTCTATTCAAAGTTTGACTATGAAAAACTAGTGTTTGGATTTACAACGATCGTTGCTTGTTTCATTTATAGGTAAGGTAACTCTTTTTAAATTCTTTTCGGCTAAAACTAATTTGAAGTGAACCGGTCAGGTTTTGGAAAACGTTAACACTTATTCATGAAAATCTATTTCTAATAAAACGGACAAAAAAAGTTTTACTCTGAAACTAACTATTAAAAAATCATAAGTTACCCGTTGGGTATTTTTTATTCAACTGCTCACCGACAGCCTGACGGGAGGATCACCGTCAGGGTCACGCTGAGGTCCTGATAATATCACAAAAGTAATGCCTGGCCCAGCAAAATCACCTTACCCAAACTCTTTCTTTTTTCTGTGATGTTAGCTAGTTCTCAAGTTGCCCTTGTATAGTTTCATCGCCCATCTACGCTGTTAAAAAATGTGTGCAATGTCTCTGGAACAGTTAAGCATATTGAGTTGAATCTTTCAATGATCTTGTGGTGGATGTTCAACTTAGTCAAAATAGAACTGTGTGCACATCGGTTGCCAAAAGGGCGTATCTGCAATTTCTGAGGAACGGCTAATAGTATATAGTTGAAGCTTTCAGGGAATGTTGAACAGGACTCTGAAATAAATCAAAAGATACTATTTGCATCCATGTTGTCAAATGGGCGTATGTGAGATTTCTCAAAACGGCTACTGCCACCCTCACCCTCTCCTAGCCGTAAAAGCTCTGAAGTTTATTGTGTCATTTGCTCTTTCCTGAAAACGAACCACAAAGTTGATACGTAAAAAGATAAAGCGCGACAGCTGAATTGAATACACGAGCAAGAATAATCTATTTACGCTATATTTACAACTAATCGCTGTACTATAACCCGCTCTAATTGCATTGTGACCCATGCAACAACGTTCTCTATGCCCCGAGAGAACTCATTTCCCGGGTATAGATGCCAAGGTACTTCAACGAGTTAGATCACGGAATGGTCTGTTTACTCGCTCCCAGTGAACGCCATTTTTTGGAAATATAATTATAAATTATGAATTCAGTTTTTGAAATAATCACAGGCAGACCAATGCTCTTGTAAGCTTCAATGAGACAGCTCAGGTAATGACGTAGTCCATCTAACGTATTGCTAGGTAGCAAAAGATCGTCAGCATACGGATTAAAGTTCAAGCTAACAGGGTTTAGAAGGAATGAGCCTCTTATATACCGGGTAACACAAATAAATATTACAATCAGAAATAACTGGGTTTAACACAGATCCCTGCCTAATCCCTTTAAGCAGTCGAATCGGTCCCACCACCCTTTTTTTCGCATCCGGCACTCTGCATCTATTCTAAGCATTCAATAAATTACCGCTTGCGACTACGAATCTAGAAGGACCAGTACTATGCTTGGATCAACCCCTGAATGATCAAAATGGATCACAGAATCGAACGCGTCTGAAATGTTAACTCTACACATTTAAAAACAATATTACGGTCAAGATTAATTTTCAAAATCCCCTTTAGCAACCTATGAGCAAAGCCACAGCCTAGATTTGGTCGAAAACCAAACTGTTTTAGCCCCACTAGTGCACGGTCATAATGTAAGGGATATGCATCTTCTGAAACACTTTCTAAAAACCGAAGAAATAGTAATGGACCTAAGAGATCTGCGCTCTGAAGAATCGTTGCCGTTTTTCAGCACATTAGTTGTATGACCGTTACAAAAGTTATCAGGGATTAATTCTTAGGAAATTTACATTTGCAGGAGCAGGGACAAATAATCAAACGATGTTTGACTTCCTTTTATTAGGTAAGAGAGACTGATTCCGTCAATACCACGGGCTTTATTGGACTTGAGGCTCTCATCAGCTTTTAGTACGTTTGAGGGCGAAATGACCACAAAGCTACGCTGGTTAATATATAATATACATTAACTCTTGCAGCCTTTCTGATAAGTAGACTTGATATTTGATAGGTGTGATAGGTGTCCCCCCCATCAGGAATAATTTTCGTTATATTCAGTGCTTGATCTCTAAGCTTATAACTACTATATTCCAAAATTTTTATTTAGCTAGCTTATAGCGTCAGCGGCTTTTCTATTTCTAAATCATTTTAGTTTGATTCAAACTCGTCCCTGCAAAAACAAATCTTCCTTCACTTCCAAATTTTCAATTTCCTTTCTCCTTTGTATGTCATTTCCTAAACTGTCACTGTTCACAAGTCCTTAAAATGTTCTGCGCATCTCTCCCAAACATTTTATTTGCATCGAGGCCACGTTCCTATTCCTAGCTGGGACATGTCGGGAATGACCGCTTCCTCTCAGTTCATTGGCATGTCAATACAATATCATACTAGTATGTCGTCTGTCTCCATCTTCTAGATCCTTAGTAATTTACGCATAGCCTCCATTTCACATATCCTTAGCTCACACTTTAAGGCCATCTGTGCTTCTCTTGCTTTCTTCTTGTTCTTGTAAGATCTATCACTCGGAAACCTCTTGTGTAAACCTATTCTCTCTTCTACCAAGCTTAGGAAATTTTTGCTAATATTTGAAGCTGCTTTTTTAAATTTTCCCCCAAAGACGTCTGCTACATCGCCAGCTATTTGCCTTAAACTCCCTGAACTACCAGGAATGTAGCTACCCTCCTAAATTTCAGCTTTAAATCAACTCTAGACACTACTAGGTACTAATCTTTACTTTTAACATCAATAATAGCAATCCTATATGTCCTAGTGCCCTGTATCGATCATGTGTCCTGCCAGCCTTTGATTTAGAATAACATGATCAATAAAGATCAGCAGTCTTACCCTCATGTGAGTACCATGTTAGTTTTTGAACCATTATATGTACCGTAAAGGTTATAACTATATTAATAAAAACAACAAGTAACACAATAGGGAAGTTATCTAAGTGAGTGAAATTTTTTTAACCTTAAATTAATATTTTGGATATCCAAGAGACGTCCTCAGCAAACCACATACATAAATAAAATAAAACTTACAATATAAAACGATCTTTAAAACTAAAAAAAAAAAACCCAGTTAAAACAGTCCCAGAATTATTACTTCAGTAATTCATTTCTTCAAAACTAACACGCAAGTACTTGTCCAATAAGAGAGTCATACTTACTCCCACCATTTACCCGTGCCATTTAAACATTTTTGCCTCTCAATTACTTGGATTATCTGTCTTGGCTTTTTTTCTACAATTAGCCATGTCTTGATGCCTACTGCAAAATACTTGATTTTCTTGATTTTTCAATTTATCTGATTCATTTTTAAGTCATATGAGTCACTACCGTTACCGTCAATCGGTTCTATAGGGGATTTAGCCTCTTTGACTAATACCTTGCATTTTTGGTCATGAAGTGTACAACTACAATTCTGTTGTTCATACCTTCTCTAACCTAAGCAAGATTTAAAAGCTTTTCTTATTCATTTTCACCCCTATTCCCTGCCTTTGTATCCCATCCTTTCTACCTGAATAAATTAATTCTGTTTCAACTAATTTCTTGTTTCATATACCCGGGAGATGAGTTTTTGAAACTCCCAACAAGTGGAGCTCAAAACATCTATGTTCGTCTGTCAAAATGTCAATAAGATAGTTGTCTTTCAACGTTATTCATCAACGATATGTCACAATTTTCAAGTTATTTGCATGATGGAAATTGTTATGGCCTCAAGGATAGCTAAGGGTCCCACCAATACAGGTTAGAGGCTGACAGTGTCTTCTCAAAATGCTTAAGTTGGGCTAGAACCAGGGAGTGGGAAGTCCCTGGGACCCCCAGCTCAGTGGAGGCTTTTTGTAATTCTTCTCCCGTCTTGGTTATTGAATCATTCTCAGCATTTTGCGGTGCACCTTTATCAACACGAGTCAACATCCTGCCAAAGGAATCTCAAGGTTTTTACTTCCGATTCGTTATGTATTAATGCCTGCAAATATTATGCTACAATAAGGAGGTAAACCGTATTAAATGACATAGCTGGGAAGAGGCTTGTCAACCCCCAAAATGCCCACAAAGCACACAAACCCTGGAAGAACTATCCGTTTATCAAAGTCCAGGGCAAGGCTGTGTCGTTTACTAGGCTATAATTTGCTCGAGTGGTGCTGATCTTGGTGGTGTTATTTCATGAAAATTTGGGGAGGGGGGAGGGGAAAAATCTATTTTAAAATATCTGGGGGTAGGGGAAGCAAATTCGTTGTTTTTTCAACTTTCTCAATGAAAATACCAAAAAAGGCATTTTTCAATGAGAATACCCCCAAAAAGATATTTTTAGAATATAGGTGTGGGGGTAAAACAAATCTACAGGGGCACACGTTCCCCCTCATTGATGCTAGTGGCCATTATTTAAAGTTACCATGCAGCACTGCTTGCAGTCACAGTTCTGGTTAGGCAAACTCATGAAAAGCTAGCTCAAATGTCAACATGAAACTACAAAGACAGGGTTTCCCATCCAGTGATATGGAAAAATCCCCTTCTCCCCTGATTTGGTTTGAGTTTACTTTTCTTTGGCTCTAGGCTTTGAAAAAACCGACTGGAGTTGAGCTGCGACGACTGGAGTAGGATTTTAATCCATATTAAGATTAATTTTTAAATTTAAGACTCTTATGCAAATTTTTCAAAGTGTCATATCAGAACTTAGCAAATATACGTGTTTTTCCAAGTTCATCAAAGATAAGTGGTTTTTGGAGGGAGGAATTGCCATGGGCGCCCATAAGCTGAATCTTAGGGGGGGGGATGGCTTACCTGGTCTAATCGGCACTTCCAATGCGGTAGGCCTATAATAGAAATCTCAGAACAAAATATAAAAATATAAGGCAGCGTCATTCGACCAGGGTAGCTTACTTCCAAGTTCATCAAAGATAAGTGGTTTTTGGAGGGAGGAATTGCCATGGGCGCCCATAAGCTGAATCTTAGGGGGGGGGATGGCTTACCTGGTCTAATCGGCACTTCCAATGCGGTAGGCCTATAATAGAAATCTCAGAACAAAATATAAAAATATAAGGCAGCGTCATTCGACCAGGGTAGCTTACTTTCCTTTGGCTCTAGGCTTTGAAAACACAGTGGCACATTTGCAACGACTGAAGTAGGATTTCAATTCATATTAAGATTAATTTTTAAATTTAAGTCACTTATGCAAGCTTTTCAAACCCTCACATCAGAACTTAGCAAATATACGTGTTTTTCCAAGTTCATCAAAGATAAGTGCTTTTTGGAGGGTGGAAGGGCCATGGGTGTCTATCAGGGGTGGATCCAGGATTTTTTTAGGGGGGGGGGAGCGCAAAATAGGTTGATCCGATAAACTTGCGTTAGGAGTAGGTTTTATTAACGCAAACTGGGGTTAATTAAGTAAATTACCCTACTTTAGACTACGCTAGGGAAGGCACGTGCCCCCTCCCCCTGGATCCACCACTGGTGCCCATAAGCTGAATTTTAGGGGGGATTACCTGGTCTAAGTTGCACTTCCAATGCTGTATAATAGGAATTTAAAAACAAAATATAAAAATATAAGGCAGCTTCATTCGGCCAGGGGAGTTCACTTTTATTTGGCTCTAGTCTTTGAAAACACAGCTGCACAATTGCAATGACTGGAGTAGGATTTTAATCCATATTAAGATTAATTTTAAATTTAAGACACTTATGCAAATTTTTCAAACCCTCATATCAGAATTTAGCAAATATACGTTTTTTTCCAAGTTCATCAAAGATAAGTGCTTTTTGGAGGGAGAAGGGGCCATGGGCGCCCATAAGCTGAATTTTTATTGGGGATGGGCTTACCTTGTCTAATCGGCACTTCCAATGCTGTATTATAGAAATATCAAAACAAAATATTAAAATATAAGGCAGCGTTATTTGGCCAGGCGAGCTGGACACCCCTCTGCCCCCTCCCCTCCTTATAGGTGCCCATGAAAAGGGTGACGGTAGATAGGCTACTTCAGAAGACGCTTCCAGGACATAATTTAGGTTACCTATTCAGTCCTGAATGTATCAATCGTCTTTTATTTAAAAAAAAAAAAAAAAAAAAAAAAAAAAAAAAAAAAAAAAAAAAAAAAAAAAAAAAAAAAAAAAAAAAAAATGGGCGGACTCTCAAAAATGAGTTGGAACTCAGGCCAAAAAGGCCCATTGCCTCCACAACTATTGCTTCCTCGGAAAATATTGAACACAATGTTGCCACAATATGGTTCAGTACCGAATCTTTCCAGATAGAAAGAGAGTATCATAGCGATTGAACCGTGGCAGCTTTTAGATAGTTTAGAGCCCGTCACCTACGCTTTTTACATTTCTCGCTTAATTAGTGCATTTCTTTTTCAGTCTTCAGTCCCACAAAGAGCACAGATTTTTATTACCAGTTGTACCCTTTATGTGCGTCTTGGCTGCAACAGCGTCCCATAAAACTACAAATAAGTAAGTACTGATTAAATATTCGTTTCTTTCATGTCAGGTTGGCCGAGTGGTTAAGGCGCCAGACTTAAGATCTGGTCCCCATATGGGGTCGTGGGTTCGAACCCCACACCTGACATTTTTTTATTCAATGTCCTATTTTTCTGAAGGAATTTTTTGTTGAATATGTTATCTCGTCATTATCTTATCAAGAATGAACTGAATTGCTAGCTGTTACAGTCTCATTGGGTACCGAGTTTTTGCGTTATTGAAATAATTTTTTTTCACTATCTCAAATAGTAGGAAATTTTGGGAATTCTTGAATGATAAGATGTAAAGACAAAATTCGAGGAAGTTTAAAATTATTCAAACTTGATTGAAACAGAATCTAAGAAAGATAAACAAGCATATGTGTGTACGGAGTAGGCTGCTTTTGCTTAGAATACGTGGAAGAAACTTGTACTGTACTAAATTGACTAATCTAAAATTGTTAGCTGTTATACGTTGTTTAGTTTTTGGGTTATTTTTTAAGTTACTTTCAAATATCTCAAGTAGTAGGAAATTTTGAGAAAAGTTTTAATATTTTTAATGAAAAACTGTCATGAAAATATTCGAGGAAGGTCAAAATTGTTCAAATTGATTAAAATAGAATACAAGAAGACTTCTGTATGAGGGTTGATTTTTGATAGACAAGTATATACGGAGCGCTTTTGCTCAGAATTCGCGGGGGAAACTTTTCTTCAGCTTTTAAGTATGGATTGGCCAAGGGATATACATGTTCTAACAGTGCTTCCGCTTTCACTTTCAATAACGGGAGAGATGATAGATCTAAATTTGAGTATGTGAAAATTGCTGTAGACACAATGTCTTCTGTTTTCCCTTGCAATCTGGGCGTGTGTCTTTTCAGTGATAATTTTTCAATCTTTTTTACTGCTTCAGTTGAATCACAGGCTATATTACTGGCGGGGGAGGGGGGGGGGTGGGGTCAGGAAGCTACAGTTATGCCTGAAAAGTCTTCGAAGTGGCATTAAATTGACTCTTGTGGAGTAGGATTTTCAGTCATTTCTGGGGTTATTCTCTTTAAAGAAGGTCTTTACTCTGCCAAAAGTTACTCCAATTGGTTCATTGTTCTAAATTTGAAACGCTAAAAAAGACAATATTTTTCTCCCCCGCCCAGGCAACTATTTTCATGGTTGCACGGATAGCTACGACCCAGCAAAGAACGAACCACAGCCCATAGCAGCCAAAGATTTAAAAACACTTTTTGGAGAAAACTGTTAAGTGATAAAAAATAGCCATTAGAAACAAATTTCGGAATGGTAAATATGATGTCGATTAATCTTAATGGTAAACAAAAAATGCAAAGCTAACTTTATGGGAATTTCAAAAAATGGCCTGGAACCCCTCTAAAATGGGGTCATATCCAAATGAAAACTGCACTATTATAATCGTCATTATCGAAAAGCCTATGTAGGAAAGTTACAGCCCCCTTTCCAAAAACAAGGAAAATCACTTTTTGCATAGATAGTACTGATGCGTCATAATTTTTTTCGTTTTTTTTTCAGGGCCGAGAGTTTACATACGATTAAGATTTGGCTGATGTCATTTAAATTAAAAAAGAAATAAATTTGCAAGGTAAAAGGAAATCCATTTAGTCTTGTTATTGTAAACCAATAGATTTTTCTTTTTTCGTACATACACGGCATATATCCTTATAAAGGTGATTTCAGTTATCCCCTTTGTTGCAATTGGTCTGCATTATACTAATGTGCTCAAAAATAACCTGGAGAATAGGCTATACAAATCCAAAAAATCCCAATAATTATGATTTTTCGATATATATATATATATATATATATATATATATATATATATATATATATATATATATATATATATATATATATATATATAATATATATATATATATATATATATATATATATATATATATATATATATATATATATATATATATATATATATATATATATATATATATATATATTACAGAATATGTTGAGGAGCATGGGCTCGTAATTGTTTGCTTTTACCATCCAAGGTTGAAATAATTTATTAACCTAAAACGTCACATTTTAGCAGTGACTGGGCCGATCTACTTGAATGTTTCGACAATATGCTCCTCGACTCACGAGTACTTCGAATTTACATGATTGGCTACGGTTGTGTGAAGGGGCCCAAGGAAGGATTTTTCAAGCTTGGTATTTCTTGATCATCTCATATTTCTTAAGGGGTTAACTGTATATGTAAATATATACGCGGAGGGAATGGGACTTCGACACAAGGGTGTCCTTGCTTGGGGTCTTCTAATTGTACGGTTACAAATTGTTACATGATTTCCTTTTGATTACCTTTCTTCTAACATGAATCTATGAAGCATCAGTTTTTGAATGGGCGATTTGCATAATATTCGGCCGTTTCATCTAGGGCTCCACACACCATGTATCCATTGTAAACGTATTTTTGAAGCCTCTTGACCATGTTGATGAAATTACGCATATCGGAATACCAGTTCGATATCACAGTAGCTAGCTTAGTTACAAAAAGAGGGTGGACGGAGTCAAACTGATCCCTTTTTCTCTTAAATTGGGCACTAGATATCACAATTAGTAACTAAATTTACCTTCTTCCTACTTCCTGCAATCCACTGTTCAATGGGATGTAGCCAAAATAATAAATATGAGAGTTTCATGGCTCTTTACTAAGTTTACGGTACTATTTAGTCCGTGAGAAGAGGATGACCATCAGTGCCGTGTTACAAAATTGTAACTCAGAAACCGTTCTTTTTTTATTTCCAAAATTTATTTTTAGAGTTCAGAGTTGGATCATTGCCTTCACTCTTCTGTTCAATATTCCCCTAGGATTTTATTTCTCTTTGTTTCACCAAAGAGCTCCTCTTGACGTGGTGAGACATCTTGCTGAAGAGGCGAACGTAAACAGCAATATTACTGCTATATTCTTTCTTCCGTGTCATTCAACTCCCATGTTTTCGTAAGTTTTATTTCTTTATATTTATTTACAACAAAACTTGTACATTGCAAAAAAGACAAAATTACTGACATGAGGTGTAATAATAATAGAGATAACGCTACTATTTTACTAATTCATCTATTTAAACAGAGTCACAAAGCTTGACTCGAGGAAATTCTGTCAATATAAATGTAATCTTGGACGCAGAAGCATGTGAAAGGGCAGATTCGCCTCTTAAAACTGAAATAGTGCGATCCAAGTTTTTCTTCATTCCACAGATACAATAAGTATGGAGTGTCAGTACTTGGATTTTGTCATTAACGGTAATGGAACATGATATCTTCTTTCTTTTTGACACCAATAGATTTTATTGGTTATCAAAATAATATTAATAAAACTATTTTAATACTAATTGCCTAAAGATGATAGTAGGTGAAAAGGTGAAATCCAATCTTATGAATCCCTGCACGTGTTGTTCTCTATATACTCACTTTTAATGTTTTTTTTCACATGCATGAATTTGTTTTTCCATTGTCAGCATTAGTCTCATAACTTTGTTCATTTATTTTTAGTTTACCAACAGGGGGTTACTCTAGTAGACCACCCAAAAGAGTTAAGAATGCGCCGGGATGATACCGTGGCGTGTTAGGATTTTCGTTCGAAGGAGGGGACCCCAACCACGCAATGCACTCCCGGCCGAAGGCATCGAATCAGGAGATCGGTAACTGCTGAACGCAGGCCATTGGTCAGCATGTGAAAAAGTTTTTAAAGTTTTATAGGGGACATCAGCTGAAACCTAAGAAGAGTTAAAAACTTACCATAAACCCGGTCTTTATTATCACGGTTTGCGTGTTACTAAGCTTATTTGTTACTGGGTTAAAAAGATTTAATTAACAACAGGGAAGAACTCTAAAAATAAAGTTCGTTAGAACTTGAATGGCCCTTTTTCGAAAGGCTAAATACAAACCAGGAATAATTTGGGTTCATGTACTTTGTATACGACGACTTTTGTCACTATATCTTAAGATTCCGATTCCCCGCTTTAGGAAATTTGCTTTTCTTTCATGTTTTCCACTGCCTACTCGATAAGTCCACCTTTCATCCATCAGAAATCTGGTCATGATTTTTAATGGACTCTTAACCAGTGTCAAGCAAGCTGATTCTGGATTTGGATAGTAAGGGGTTTCCTGAATGTTTAAAATTCAGTTTAAACGGATTGTTATTGACGAGAGGGTAAAAAAAGAGGGTCTCAATATCGCAGACAAATTAACTTGAAACGTTGGTTCAATGAACAGAATCGGCCCAATGAACTATTTTTAGGTACTAAAATATAAAATGAAATGTATGTCAGTCCAAAGACCAATAGGTGTCTTGTGGCTCTATTAATTATTTTTGTTGTCCAATAAACCCTTTTTGCATTACTTAATTAATCAACTATCTTTTTCTCGCACTCAGCAAAGATCTTGTAGCGCATACTATTGATCAAAATGAGTAACGGTGGTGCCAGCTGTTTTATTTTCATTTTTTTCGTTTTTTTTTAAATTCGAACAATGATAAAACTAAATTTCAATTTTTTTATTTCTCTGAATTAATTTACAAGGTTATTTTCAATCACAAATGAGTGAAATAAAGTATTGAACAGTTCTTGTTGTTTTCCTATTGCCCAACAACCTTGACAAGCAGCTGTCTCCACAAACAAGGTTCAAGGGGGGTTTCAAACAACTTGGGAAACCGAAATAGTTAAAAAGAGCAAGAGATTGCAATATTTAAAGAGAATATTATACTTTTTCTGCAATAAAACTGTCTTTAAACACCCGCTCATGCTTCTATTTTGGAACAACGTAGATTTAAGTTGTCACTCAGTCCAAAATAGCTGCTACAATAATAATCTTCTTTTTTCTTTTTTATCAACAGAAGTTCAATAAATGCTCTTCTATAGGCGTATTTTGGCCAAGATCTCCTGAATTTTTTCCATTATCAATTCCAACCTATTTCTTTATTTTTTTTAAAGGAATAGGGCAAATTTTTTTGTTGGAATTTGAGTAGAAGCAAGACGTGTTGAAAATGACCGAAGAAACAAAATAAACAAAGAAACTTTGAAATCAATTTTAGCCAACTAAACAAAGTCTGATTTCAAAGCGCTCTCACGGCAACATTAAATGGAGTTAAGTAATTTAAGGTAATATTCGGCTATTTAGAAGAACTTTTGGGCTGGGATTGACGAGGTAAAGTTACCCAGACTAATATAAAGCCCCCTCCCCCAAGGAAAATTCATATAGAAAATTCTGTTGAAGTTTCCTATGGAGAACTAGTCGATTTACAAGCATGGACCTCCCAAGGATTTTCTTAAGGGAGGCGGGGCCAAACAAAAACAGTATTTACAAATATTTCTTTCCAAATATACAGAATTAAATAAAATCTAGAAAATTTTACAGTGCCAGTAGGAGTATGAATATTTCTTCGAAAAAGTAAACGGAAATAACTCATGGGACTTGTCGGCTCTCAAACGTTGGCAAAGTAGTTCATTTAGACAAGTACTAATACATTAAAAAAGAAGATAAATGGAAATATCCCAATTTCATTGAAAAAAGGCGTGTAGAAACAGGAAGTTCAAGACCTATAAAGTGCACTAGTAAAATGTGTCAGAAAGCCCAAAATAAAACGTGGGAATTGCCCCCTTTCTTGTATGGAAGTAATTTCAGCATTTTGATTGGGGGGCAAGAGATGTTCGCATCTGGGAGATTTGGATTGGCAGGCCTTTGGTGAAAAATTTATGAAAAATACAAGCCTAAATGTGTTTTTAAGCTGTCTGAAAACTTATTTTGGAAAACTATTTTATAATAGACACCAAACACCCAACGGTAAAATGTAAAGGTGGCGTGGACCTGCTCTAAGTCTTCAATAACACATTTTTCTGCAATTGGTAATGAAGAAAAGTTGCTATTTAGCAAAGATGCTACTTAGTTAATTCCAGAAACATTACACAATACATAATAAATAATACATGCACGTCATTATAAACCTAAAATTAAGTAGGCAGTTCTGCTTCCACGCCCGTCCAGTGATGAAAGCTTACCAGTGGCTTCTCAGCGCCTGGCGTGCATGGCGCGTATATATTTTTGTAACCCTACCTTACCCTACCAAACTTAAAAAAAAAAAACTAGCACTATCGTACTTGTATTCTGTATTAACACTATTTTAATAAAAGTTTGATTTAACAAGCACCTCTTAATCTAGTCCAGTCTTATGTTCTGGCGCAGAAAAAAAGTGGAAATACGTGAACCAGTTTATCACCAATTATCATTTTAGATTCCCTTAATATATTATAATATTTTCCAAATTATTGGGGATGGGGCGGCCTCCTTCTTGATCCTTAGTCTCCATAATCTTGATCCATATTAAGATATCCATAGTCGGATTTTCCCTGTTCTAGGGTTGAGCGGAAACAATGTGAATTGAATGTATTCGTTTTAACTGACTAATTTTGTAGGTAGAAATTATGTTTGCGCGTTTAAAGCTTGAAGTATTTTTATTTTTTCGTTGTATCTTGAAAATATGCTTTGCATAGGAAAGTCATATGTCGCTTTAAAATTATATCGGAAGGAGTCGGATTCACAAAATGCTGAAGAAGATAGGATTTATGTGAAAACTGCATTTTATTATGGAGAAAACCATGATATTAGAGATAAAAGAGGTTGTCAGCTGTGTTAGATGGTAAAAGAGGGGACCAGAGTGCTACCGAGGCTCCCTCTTTTGCCTTCTATGTAAAACAACCTAAATGAACTACGGCTTGTACGGTAAGATCCTTTTAATCTACCGGGTCCTCTCTGGAAGAAGAAACCTCTCTCGGAAACTCTCCCGTGGACGTCTCTGTTTACACGCCAATTCAGATCCCCACACTTGGTGCTATATTTGGGGTGGGGGACCTTCCGGCATCACCGAACGGTAATTTTATCTATAGTCGACAAAACTGGCTCAATCTTTAAAGCCCTACTTACAGATATCTTCCCTTGTTGAAGATATCTCAGTAATATACGAGTGTAGCCCTTCTATAAAAGGATCGTATCAAACTTCCCAAAACCTGTAACCTAGGCGAAAAGCTAAAATATAGGCACTTCAAAAGGGTAAGAAACTTACTATTTGACTTCTCCGCAAACAGATCATCAGATAACTCAGAATGGTAAAAACACAAAGACACAAGACACAAAACACAATACCTCGGTGTCGTCCCTTTTCTACATTCTGACCAATATTTGCAATCCACCTGTGGTCTTAGGTAGGCAAGTTGGTTCGAGGAACCAATGGGCTCTCAATTCAAGTTGAATTTATCTCATCACGTGGTTTTATAACTGTCATCTGCCTAGATGAGTCAACGCTATTCGATTTTTATACTTTTCTGAATTAGCAGCTTTTTCGCTTGAGACGTGGTAGGTCAATACGGAAAAAGATGAACGAGCTTAGAGGGACCTAATAAGGAATAAAAAAGGACAAAAAGACGCTTAATTAATAGCTTAGGCTATGGGTGAAGCAATGAATTTAGCGAGGGAATAATATTACCCTTATAAAAAAACATTTATCTGACAATTTGCTCTATCAGAGCTTATTTGCTCTACGGATCTTTTGCCGAACTAATAATTTTTTTGCCCTAATAACAATTTTACCCTAAATATTTTTTTCCTGTAACTCCTATGGCCGTGTGTCAAACCTGTAGAATTATTGGCTGTCCTTTCATACTGAAAACGAATTTCATTATATTTCAGCTTCCATGTTCTTCATTGATTAACAAGTGCTTCTTTCCAGAGCTAGTTTCAATGTCATATATATTATTTGAGTCACTGTCGCACGTGTTACTAGGAATACAGATTTTCTCCTCTTAATTGGAGAGGCATCATTCTGCATATCTTACTTTATATACCGATTCCATTTCACAGCATGTAATTGCCTTTATTGCAGGAATACCTTATGAGCACCTTTCCCCAACCGGTATTTGGAAATACAGCTAGTTTAATATCACTTTATTTAGCTAATTTAGATTAACATAGCCTTTTTGTCCAAAAATCCCGCCAATAACTCATTTCATACACCAGAAAAAGTGGCATCGTTGAGGGAGGGGGGGGGGCCAAGGGGGGTAGTTGTCCCCCCAATAATGGGGGGGGGACTATAATTTATTAAGTAGCATTAAAACCGTTGTTCATTTTAATTGTAAGATTTGCTCTACTTTGAGCAGATCATTTTTTTTAAATTCATCCATGCTCGGTTTTAACATTAGGAAAACGAGAAAAATAGGGGTCCATTGCACATTAAGATTTTTCCAAATATACTGCCTTTGAAACCTTATCATCAAGTAAAAATGTGAGCCTAGTTAATAGCAAAATTGAAAAATGTTCTATGTTTCCTGTTTCACCACATTTGCTCAGGTCAATTTTTTCCCTGATATTTAAGGTGCTTTTAATTCCTAAAACCTATCAGTTCACGATTAGATTCTCTTGTTTTAAAACTTTCGAAAGTGGAAATGAATACACCCTCTACATCAGCAAGTAGGACAGAAATGGAATCATTGAAGAATAAGGAGATAGATATACAGTGAATACAATTTCCTGAATGATAAAGAAATTATTGAAAAAGAAACTAAGACTTCGCATTTTTTATGATGATATTCGTTCTATAACTAGATGGGTTAGATCGGTTGTAGTTTGATCATGGGATTTGGTAGAGGTGATATGCTCCAGGAATCATTTAATTGTTTCAATTTTTATTTCTAGTATTTAACTGAAAATCCAATATAGCTCCAAATTCTCTTATTTCTAATTGAAATAACTAATAAGCCAAATTCTCTTATTTCTAATTGAAATAACTAATAAGCGCTGATAACCTTCTGTTCCTTATGTTTTGGATTCACATAGTAACCCATAAATATAGATCTGCCTCTATGTATAATACCATGCTGACTTCTTGCTATTTTCGCTTTTCTAAATATTTCTTTTAACCAGCTCCAAATAGACATAAATGTGCTAAGAATTATGACGAAATTAGTTGCATTTCGCTCAATGCCAGTTCTACTTATGGGACATTTATCTTTGCATCAGCGTGTTGTATGAAATGTCGACTAAGAATAGAATAAAGTGAATTTAAACAAAATATGTTTATTTTTCTCACAATTTAGAAATTTGTGTGCACGTATAAACGGTACAAACCCATTCTCTTTTTCTATTGTTATCAGTTTTATCATGCAGCACTAAAGACCGAGCTATGCTTATGACAGGAATTATAAACATAAAGACGATAATCAGTGCAACCCCCCTCCGGAAATGTATACCCCCCATACCCTGATATACACAGGAAAAACGTTTGCGGAAGTTTTATACAGTTGTGTTTTCTAAACGAAGATACAAAGGGGAAGGCTATTTTCAAACTCTAGGAGTCAGTTTTCGATTCCAATTGGTCTCCCTGGCAATTTCTAAATAATTTAAGTTTCATGTCGCAATGATGCCAAGAAATGTTCGGATTTTCTGGATATTCTTTGTCAAACAATGCCCAGTGGATGAGTTAATAATTCTAACTTTATTTTTTGAATGCTTTCAAGTTTGAAATACGGTCACTGTTTAAATGTGAGGAATAAGTCAAAATATAATGTTACACAATCTGTGGTAATACTTTGACTTATCCTGTATGTTTACTTAGACAGCGCAATTGTGCTGCCTATGCTTTTTGTTTCGGCTTTATGAGGCCCGCTTATATCAATGCTATTTATTATTATAAATTGGCAAAGCCACAAAAAAAAATCAATCTAATAAAAAATAATAAGTAATATATCAATAAATCACGGATCCATTCAAAATTCAGTCAAAATCCATTCAAAATTACAAGCAAATGTTTAGCGCGATGCCCGGGGCTATTAGAATAGAGCTTGGTTCAATCATGAGATTGAGGATCCTGTCCCGGGCGTGGGAGTTTGGGGAAGTGGAGGGCGGATATGTACTGCAGCATTAGAGGTGAATCTGGCTAAAAAAACATCTGGTATGCGACATTCACCTTCGCCTAACAATGTGTTTACGCTATACTACTGTCGTCTGCAGTAGCTCATTGCTGACAAGTTTAATAAAAGCCAAGCACCAGCACTTATATTTATGATTGTTTAATGTGTGTTAATTGTTTATAATGTATTGCGTAATGTTTTTAAATTCAGCAAAAAGCGTGTTTGTTCAATATTTATTTTTCTTCCCTACCGCTTGAATAGCACTCCCCGCCCCCAATAAAAATACTGTAGCTGCGCCCCTGACCAGCACCTTGATTAGAGTCCATCTTGCAGACAGGATAATTATTTTTTTTTTGTTTTTTTTTTTACAAAGCTAACAATTTCAGACAAATCTAAGGTAGCACATATGACATATTTATGTTGCATATTTAACACAAAAAGCCCCACAGGGCTATCGCGGCACAAAACAAAAGGAAAAGCAAAAAAAAAAAAAAAAAAAACAGAAAAAACACTAAGATTGACATGGCCATCGTAGAAAAACCTCTAGGTATGTCATGTCCACACAAGTAAACTGCAGCAAACGCCTAATACTTATCAAACACCCGTTCCCCAAAAGATTTTCCATTCACAGCTCTTTCCTGTTATCAACTCCAAAAACTTCACTTCTCAAATCCCTTCTCAAACCCCTCACATTTCTCCAGAAAGGGCAAAAATTTTCCTTCCACTCTCTAAACATTCGACAGCTGTAAGGAATATTGGAAAAATTTATGCTAGGCTTGATGTCGCCTTCCATGATATTGAAAAAAGTGAGTAAATAAAAAAATATGCAAGGCCTCGTGGAAAATGAAAAAGTTCCTTGGAATCAGATTTTGACGAGAAAAATACAGAAGTGTCTGTAAATTAGGTTTACCTCGAGAATGAGTCTGGAGTTTCAGTACTATTTACTGTTTAATCTTTTTATGTTTTTTGCTGTGTTTAGGTCCGTTCCAAGGTGATCTTAGAATCCCTAAGCTGAACCAGATAACTTAACAGATAAAGAAGCAATTTCATTCTTGTATTGGCTGAACATTAACAGTTACAATTTTTAAGGCAGAATTGGTGCAATGCAGTTACGAGGTTTGGTGTCTTCGACACACCATGACCCTTTATTATGAGCTTAGAATCAGGGTGTGTCTTTGAATTGTGGAATGAACTATAAGTAGTTCTTAAGAATTAAAACCATTCCTTCTATTGTAAACAACACCTGATATTTTACAAATAAGTCTACTAGAGCTAATGAATCTAAGGACAGTCATTGAACCTAAATCCCTTTGAATAGACAGAATCGCTGTTTTTTCAGCCTTAGAATTTGTGTTACAGGCTTCTTAGCCGAGCTCTGAACTTTGAATTCAGTAAGCACTTCAAACCATTTACTGCAGTCTGCAGAAATGCAAGATGCATTCTGACTGTGGGCTATAGCTGTGTGAACATAAGTGTCACTCCTTTTTACTCTCTTGTCACTGTGCGTCAATAAGTAATTTAAATGTATAGCAGCTAAAAATCATGTGCTAGGATTACCTTGAATCATTCAGAAATGTTTCTATCACATTTGTCCGATTTGATCTGTTCGCGGAATATTCAAATTATTTTTAATTTCAATTCTGGTGCACAATTCTAGTTTACTTATAGCACGTATGGCCACTAATGCAGGGTTGCAGTATTGATTTTTCAATTGCATTAGATAAGTATCTAATGTTTGAGTCGGTTGTTTCACTAACTGTTGATCAGCAAGGATCTCTGAATGAATAAAATAATAGAGAATTCTTTTGTTTGTTTGAATGAAATTTGAAACATAAAATGAAACCTTAATAGTTTTAAAAGTACGAGAAAATTAGACATTTTTTTTCCCCATGAGGAATCTGAAGAAAATACGAGATCTTTCGGAAAAATATGAGAAGTGGACAACTTACCTGACACCAATTGTTGCATTGTTCAACTGAAAAAACGAATAATTGTGCAATGAGAGATGTTTACCTAAAAGGAATGTAAAAGTGTGGATTCTAGATTGATATGTAATAAAAATATTTGCTCAGGGGAGAGATTTTCCTGCAGTGAGGCATCTCAAGAAAATTATTGAAGATTGCAGCAAAACTTCAAAAGGTCTACTTGCGCAAATAAGAGGTTGAGCTCTTTGAAAAATCAAAAAGATAAAAAAAAAATAAAAGAATCTAGTAGAATTCGGGGTAAGTAGGCATCCCACTTAAATATGCCGCTTTAACACTCTAAATTGAACTTCGATTTTAGTTGTAATTCATGTTAGTAGCGATATTAAACGATATATTCGGCTTACTGATCCTGATGGATCGTGGAAAACTAGGAGGAAAATTGTTGTGTATCAACTGATAGACAAGAGAGAAATAAAAATCAACGTAAATCTAGTTTGTTTTTTTTTCATTTTGAGTGTCCAGTAAATGAGAATTGCCAGCATTGGTTTAGGGACTGCCTGTTGAAATATTGTATTCAAAAGATTATTTTTAGGATAAAATATTAGGACTATCTTAATCATAGTGTTCCTATGTGGAAATGATATAAAAAAATCAGAGATATTTTCATGGAGGAAAGAAGCCTTGGTTTAGATGAAGGAACGAAACAGACAAATCACTCTGTTATGTGTTGATATTATTTAAATTATCTTCTTACTGGGAATCTAGATCTTCATAGGACGATCGATATCTAACTGACTGACAACTGTCGAATATTTCTGGAATGGGTACGATTATACGCAAATCGGATTTTTTGTGTCGTAGTATTTCGAAATCTAAGACAAATTTTTATCAAAAACAAGTCAAGGAGAACCAAGCCTTAGTATTTAGAAAGCGAACTGAACCAAACATACTGAAGTGAAATAAAATCACACAAACTTAAGCACTTTAATTCTGGAGACTACTTTTTTTTTAATATTCCGAAAGGACACCAGTCTTTAACTTTCCATTGGAATTCAAATTTGACGCCAGAAAAGAACGCTTCTGATACGGGCCATGTTTTCCTAAGATCTATTAAACTGGACTGCAAATTAAGGCAAAATTAGACATTTCTGTTGAGGTTTTAGTGCTGTCGCTGGACGCTCCTGGAAATCTGGAATAGATTATTTTATCTTTAATGGAGAGTTTGATTTATTGTTATCTTGGTACTAGACATTAAACTCTGGTATTAGTTCAACATATTGGGATTCGGCCTTAAGCAATTACATTTTTGGTAACCCCAACCACTCCGTAATGTTTGACGAAACAATTCTTATTAGCAATTACCTAGGAATAATACAAAGCTCAAAAGATGGGTGAAGTTATTGAAATTGAACGGAATTTTAATAATAATATGTCTCTAAATAGAGGCTTGAGTGAGTACACACCTAACCATACACAAAATTCATTAAAAAAATAAATTAATACCTTATAAAATACAATCAATAGCCAATCAAAATGAACCATATCCAAAAGACACACAATACTAGCTTCAAAAATAGCAAACACGTCAATAAGGAATTATTCTAGTTTGTAATCAGTTTAAAAAAAAAGAACGAATAAGCTTTTTTGTCAGTTTTAGCAGAACGTTTGTGAGGTGGGGACGATAAAACTTCCAATTTTTTTTTTGTGACTTCAGCTAAAAATAAATATCGATGAGTTTTTGAGTAAAATAGTTTTCATTTTGCTGATGACGGATGCTGGTTGTATAGCCGGAATGCTTGCTTAGGTTGTATTTACTGTTTTCCCATAATTCCTCGTTATCTTCTTTTATTTTGTACAAGTAATACTGCTGTATTTAAATTGCTGCACACAGTTTCTACTATCCATAGTCTTCAATGGTTCAAAAAAAGCTTTATTTGAGCAAATAAATAAAGATTTAGCTGTTTTTCGTAAGGGTTGAGTTACGCATTGGGATCGTATAAGAATTGGCAAAATTTTGCTGATTATGATTCTGACTTTTCAAAATGTCATTATCCATCGCCCCATCACTACTATCTTTAATTTGAAAGTTTTAATGGAGGAGTACTAAATTTGGCTTTTATCTTTTTTTTTTTTATAATCTATCCTTTAAAAAATGCCTTAAAGAGTGTTAGAGGAAGTAAAAGAGGAAGAGTACTAATCTTCGGAGTCTCAGATGTGACAATGTTGTTGACTAAGTTGACTAAGAGCAAGAACCGCCAAACGATGTGGATGAATTTCATAATTTCATGCTTGGGCCATATAAGCAGTCACACTTGTCTATAAAATAGAAATTACGCACGACTACCGCACCAATTAGGTATCCCGTTAGTATTTTCTTAAGTTGAACAATGTTCAGCTTTTAAGCATAAAAATTATGATTGATCAATCTGAATTAAGACGTAAGGTATAATAATTTATGTAGAAAACATGGAGGCTTGAAACAGCAGTCTTTCTATCTGTCAGCTAAATCTGACAAAAGCAAGACAGCATTAGAAGGGATTAATTTGGAACAAATTAACGTTAATACAAGGTTTTAAAGCCAATTCCTTGTCATTTCAATTTCCCGCATTTATAGTACTGGTGCTACGTAAAAATCAAGAAAAACACATAACGTTTATATATCTCGTCTTTATTTTACATCTACAGGCCTGATTGTGCTGCGGCTCAAGCATTTATCGTACTGCGTAACTCTTGGAAACGTAGGGTCAGTGATGCTAATCAATCTAGGCTGTTGTACATTATTTACTATTCTTTTTTAACGTTAATATCAGTAAATTTGTGAGAAATGCTATTATTACTTGTCATTTGAATGGTTTCAACTATCACATATCTTTAAGTTTTTTTTTCCATAATAATTTTGGTGGGTAGGCCTCCATTGGGAAGTTAAAACTGGAATTAAAACATTTTAATACTGAAACACATTAGGTCACATAGAAAATGATGACTGTGTCTTGAACTGGGATAAACCTAAAAGGTGAAATCATAGGATTCCTGATCAGACGCCACCAATTGATTCAGTGGGGTTAATAGCTATATGCATAGCATTAAGCTCAAACCTGTGATGAAAGTGCATAATATGGTTTGTTAGACCGACTTGTAATACCTACGATTGTGTAATGATGAGTTCACATTTTCCTGTAAAATTTAGAATAGAAATATCTCTGATAGATTTGTTGCTTTTTCTTCTCCAAACCCTGACCCGGTTTTCCGAAAGCTTGCTAAGCCTGGTCTGATCAACTGTAAATTTGCGCTTACATTTGAAGCCGTCTCATCAAATATGCACAACACATCGAGCAGCTGCCCCCCCCCCTAAACCCTCCTCCTAAAATTTTAAGAATGCTGTATTTCTCGCTGGTTCATCCGTATTTGTTATATTGTGTAAGTGTTTGGTCAGCGACATTTATTACCTATCTACTGCCACTGGGGGCTCTACAAAATAATGCTGTTCGTGTTTTATCTGGAATGCGAGGTTCTGACTCGGTTCGAAGGCAAAACGACGGTATTAAGATTATGTCACTTTTTGGCCTAGTTAAGTTTTACACGGCATTATTCATGTTTAAAAGTTTTAATAACCTGCTACCTGCATGTTTCTCGATTGCATTTACCGAAGCTAAACACAGGTATGAGACAAGAAATGCCCATTCAATACGAACCCCGTTCCCTGTAACAACAAGGTCTACATTTTCTATCCGTTTTTATGGCCCGGCTGTCTGGAACAAACTTCCCGAGGAGGTAAAAAATAAGACAGATCTGGATGAATTTCGAAATTCCCTCAGAGTAAGCTGTTTTTATCAATATGGAAGATTTTAGTGGTTGTGTGTAGAGAATGATTGGTTGAATGTTGTTGGTGAGATGATTGTTTGGGTTTTGAATGGATGAGTGATTTATTTCCCTTTTTTTATTTATTTTTTTTCTCCTCTCTTTTTGTGAATGTTGTGAGTTGTGTTGCGTTGTTTGCGTGGATGATTCTCAAGTTCCCACTTTTTTGTTGGAGGGGTGGGAGAGGGAGGCGAGAGAAGATATTTATTTGTTTTTGGGTTGGACCCTTTTTGGGTTATATTAGGGTCCGAGGAAATAAATGATAGTAATAGAAAATATTATATATATTTTTTAAAGTGTTTTCTTTTTTTTCGGGTTTTGTCCGGCATGCAGTAATGCATTGGATTGTGTTTTTTTTAAATGAGATGTTTGTTTATTTATTTATTGTAACCCGTTTGTAAATAATAAAAAAAAAACCTTCAAATTTACATTAGATATGGCTGAAAAAAGCAGATGGTTTGGAAAAAGCAGTTGATAAAACTCAATCATACTATCGACTGCCCCCCCCCCTAGACAATATGCTGCCTACGCCCATATATATGTATATATATATATATATATATATATATATATATATATATATATATATATATATATAATATATATATATATATATATATATATATATATATATATATATATATATATATATATATATATATATAATATATATATATATATATATATATATATATATATATATATATATATATATATATATATATATATATATTATATATATATATATATATATATATATATATATAATATATATATATATATATATATATATATATATATATATATATATATATATATATATATATATATATATATATATATATCGAATTAAACTCTAGAATGGAGTATAATTATATAAGGTTAGTCCTTTTTAGTGCTTGAGTTAGTGTCCATAATGATCCTATAATTGTTATTTCTACACTTTTAAATACCTTTCTAGGCTAATTAACCAAGACCTAGCATGTTTCATATAGAAGTTTTCTTTTTCAGGCATATACATTTTGCTATTGAAGGAAAGTACTTTACCTGTTTACCAAATTTTAACAATGATCAGAACAATGTTGATGAAGCGGATAGAATGTTCTTACATCCTGTCAAAACGACTGAGATTAATTTATTGAACAACTTTACCTACGTTATAACTGGTAGCTATCTTGAGAAGCAAATTATGACAGTTTTGAAAAATTGTGGATATGTGAAGAAAAATAGTTACTTGCATCAGCTAATCCCAGACGGTCGAGTCGGAAATTCTATTAGCGTCTACGAACTTTTGGAACTAAAAGAAAAATTCTGATATGACAATTATTTGGCAAAGATATTTGAAATTATTATGTCTGATATTTGTTTTCAGAATTTGTACTGGTTTTACTTAGCTTTCAGCTTAAAAGCTTCTTGGAAAAACCTGTTTCGAAAAAGGCTGATATACACAATTTGTAAAAGTTTTGAAAATAGGAGGACTATTCATTGTAGACATTTAGAAAACAAGCTAGAAGATGAATCTTTAAAAGCATTCATCAATCATGTTGTCCTGTTAAATGTTGGTTTTGATTTTTTTAGTTGGATATGCATTGGAAGAAAAAAAATTTGTGTCTTGTCTTCTACCAAATGTAGACTTAGTGAGAACTGTTTTGTCACTCAATTCTTTGAAGAAAATCACAAGTCAGACATCATCAATAGCATTGAAAAAAATAATTTATACCTTTCTGAAAACCCAGAGATAGCTAGAGAATGCACAATCTCTCAAATTGGTATGAAAAAAATATGTGAAAACTCTGTGATTGAAAGTTTCTTTGAAAAAAGTAAACTATTATCTGAAGATGAATGTTTCATAATTGGCAATACTAAAAACACCTGCAATTATCTTAGCAGAAGTGACTCAAACTTGTTCAAAGTCACATTCATTAAAGGTTTGGCAGAGCCAAATATTAAAACATGTTTTGTAAACAGAGATACAAAGCTCTACATTAATCCAGCACTGGACTGTGGTAAACCTAGTCAGGTTTCAAAAATAGTTATTCATGAATATTCAAATGATTTCAAGGAAGTACCATTAGTACCATATGGTCTTGTATCTCATTTCCATAAAATATCAGTGTTGGTGAAAAATTATATTCAAACTAATACACAAAAAGTACCCATTTCAAACCCCAGAATTTTGATTGAAGGACCCAAAAAGACAGGAAAAACTGTTTTATGTAGAGGAATAGCTGAATATTTTGGGTTAGAATTAGAAGAGAAAGATTTGTCTGATGCAGCTACAGACAGTAGTGGATCTACAGAAGTTGCTCTTGACAGGCTACTAACAGATGTTGGGAAAAGTGGACCTACTCTTTTGTTCCTGAGAAATATTACAGTTAGTAGAATTATTTTTGCTGTCTTTATTTTGTAAGTAAAATCCTGAAGTAAGTATGAAATGTGTATCTTAATCCACAATTCAGGTAATTATAAGCATTCTGACTAAGCCATTGTATTTTCAAAGACCTCTTGTTTGATTTTTGTTGCAATAATAATTTTAATCAGTTATAAGTGATCATGGGCACCCGTATGGTGGAGGCATAGGGGGGGGCTCCAGCCCCCTCCCTGGCTGAATGATGCTTTCTTATATGTTATATTTTTGTTTTGGGTTTCTATCATACAGCATTAGAAGTGCTGATTAGACCAGGTAAGCCCCCCCCCTAAATTTCAGCTTATGGGCACCAATGTAAGTGATATTGTACTCCTATAAAGGTATTGACTACCCTCCTCAGTCTAAGAAGATTACTTGAAGAAACCACAACTTCTGCTTAATAAAATTTGTAATAAAGCTATCCATCTGTATTCTAGCTTCATTTTATAAAGCTCATTTAAGATATAGCTTATGTTGTTAGTTTTTTAAAGATGATTTCTAGGTCTTGTTGGCTAATAGCTTTTCTGGACTGAAATAAATATGATTGATTTCATTGATAGTTGAAAAAAGGAATATTTAAAAACTAAATATACTGTTTAGGCATTGCAGAGCAAACTAGCTAGTATTATTAGTAAAGATGGTGGGTGCAGTGAAGATGTTAAAATTAGAATAGCCAAGGTGTAGGGTGTTTTTTTTTACAGTTTAAAAAGGTTAAAAGGAATAGGAAGATAAGTGTGCAAACCAAGATTAGAATATTGGAAGCTACATTGATGGCAGTGGTCAAGTATGGCTTTGAAGCATGGACATTCCAAAAAACAGAGGAGGATTTGCTAGATATTTTCCAGAGAAATTGACTACTGACGTTTTGGGTACCTGACTGACTGACCATATTTCAAACAGTTAGCTGTGCAAAAGATGTAGTTCAGTCATATACTTTCTAGGGCTATTATGAGAGAAAGGATGAGATGGCTAGGACATGTTCTCTGGATCAAGGATGACAGATTGCCAAAGACTGTCCTTGTTGGCCAAACAAAAAGCAGGTTCCCTCAAATGGAGTGGGAGGACATCATAAAGAAAGATTCAAGGGAAATGTGAACTTCTTGGGAGGGTGTAATGAGAGAGACTTAGAGACTGAATAGATTGGGATGGAGGGGAAGTGTTTATAGCTGTGTTGGCTTCAGGAGGCTTGATGCTGCAGTGAGTTGTTAGTTGTAATAGTAGTCAATGGTTATTTATTGTTTTTTTTTAACCTTGATTTTGTTCTTTTGAGTTTGTGTGGTTCATAGACTTTGTTGGTTTTTAATTTTTTGCCTGCAATGAAAATGCCTTATTGCTTGTGCAAATATCTTCATAGGGGAGCTGGTGCTTAACATTTTAAGCTTGGTTGTATTTTAATATAATAGGATTAAAAATCAGCACATTTTTTAGAACAATTTCCAGCTTTTTATTCTTTTTTTTTGGGATGGGGCTCAGCCACTGGGAGTTGAATTTTGAAAAATTAGTACCTCTACAATTGGCTTCTAAAGAATGGGTAAAAGTTTATTCAACTGAACAAAATTAAAAATGAGGCCAGTCACAAAACTGGGCCATATTTTGATGGTCTACCAAAATAATCAGCTCAAGATTAATTAGTGCATCATGATGGTCATACTTATAGTACAACAGTCCATTAGATGTTGAATATAATCTCTATTGTAAATAAACTTTGAATTTATCAGGTGCAAACTTAGAATATATTAATCTAACTAGAGGTATTGGTTGTGCCCCAATTGTGTATAAATACCCTACTCCCTTCCCTTGTATGTGTTGTGTTCAACTCTAAAATAAAATGCTAAGTTTATACTCAATTTCTATATCAATCTAGTATTATTTTTTTCAATTAATGTCAGCAATGATTTGAAGGATTTTAGGCATTTACCCCCCCCCAGAAAATACTCCTGCAGAACCCCCCCCCCCCACCCCCCTCCCCGAAGAAAATATCCCCTCCCCCAGGAAAATACCTCCCATGGAAAATACCCCCCCTGGAAAATACCCTTCCCCCCCCCCATGGAAAATAAGGCTTTCCAAATTTTATAATTTTATTTGAGTTTTTTTTTAATTTTCTGTAGGGAGAAGGAATTTTGGTACTTGTGTATTATATGCTGCTCACTCAAGTTTATGCTATGTAAAACTCAAGAACAAACTGGTTTCTTTATTAATTTCTTTCAGCTTAGTGCAGGACAAGACAAAAACAAGTGACAGAATAGATGGGAAATATATAATTGGGCTATATATTTGCACATAAGGGGGGGGGGGTAAAGTATGTGGACAGTTGAAGTCAGGAAACTATTCTTACTTAATAATATGCAGAATAGTTGTACCTAACACAATTTGCATGCATACCCACTATTCTTTACCCCTCCTCCTAATGTGCAAATATATAGCCCAAATTTGTTTCAAAAGTAGCAAAGAAACTGGTTTGTTCTCAAGTTTTACACATTGTAAACTTGAGTGAGTGGCGTATAATACATAAGTACTGGAATTTTTCATGAAGAGAGACCCAGATTTCCCGGTATTATTTAAAAACAGTCAGAAATTGACCATCTATAAATGAATTAAACCCAAAACAAAACAGAAATTACAATAAATAACTGATTCAAACTCAAAACCGGCAAAAAGTAGGGCTGACAACCCCCCACACCTCCTGAAGACTAGAACATAATTTGCACTTTACTGAAAACAAAATACATTTTAAATGTTTTCACTTTTTTGACTTTAACAAATAAAGAAGTATTAAGACTATAAGGAATAAATATCAGAATATGTATATCAAACTGATAATGCATGGTTATTTGTTTTTTTTAGTAAAGTGCAAATTATGCTCTGGTCTTGAGAAGATATGGATGTAGCCAGCCATACTCCTTTCAATTTTTGCTTGGAAGGTCTTGTGGAAGGGGCAACTCCTTTAAGAGTCGATTTTAAGATAAGCTTTCACTTCAATTGGAAAAAATAGGATGGTTAGTCTTCGAATAATTTGACTAGATCATGCAGCATTATAGAAGTCTATTAAGAAAAGTGTCAGTGTATAGGCCTACTCTTTATTTCATTAATTTGTAGGTACTAGTGAGGCAAACCTTTATTCGTCACTTATATTTTATTAGCATTATTGTTCCTTTCAAAGTCAATAGTGGCTATTTGTCCACCATAAACTGGCAAGTCAACATATAGAAAACCAAGCTGTGACCAAATCAACTTTCTTTTTATTTGTGTTAGTTGATAATAACTTGACCTTCTTTTTTTGGGAGGTGGGAGATGGGCACATCCCCTCTTCAGAGACCAATGGGTGGTTATTTCACATCATCAAATAGCAAACCCTGTTGAATATTACGTAATTGCAACTTAATAATATTTTTCATATATTAGGATTATGTCACAATCTATTTTAATTTTCCTTGCAATATTAGACCCACCTTTTGTCTAAAGCCCAATTAATTGTATGCACTGGATAGTTAAGATTATATAGTTTTGATTCAGTAATGTCAATTTGAGGGGGTGGAGCATTCACCCCTCAGACTTTGAAAAATACCTTTTCTAGGGACATTTTCATTGAAAAATTCCTTCTTAGGTATTTTATTGAAAGAATGACAAATTTGCCACTTGTAGATTTTGAAAAATGTTTGCCTGAACACTTTAATTTCTTTGGCTGTGGCAAAATTTTGAAATTATGAAAAAAAAATCACCAAATTTTCATGGCGTGTTGCCATGTTGAACCATGAAAATAAATAAAAAGAAATAATTAATTAAATTTGAAAAATACTTTGTATCTGTAAAAATTCAAATGCTAACCTTCTGCTCATTTCCATAGACATCCTCACCTTCAAAGAAAAGCTATACCATCTTAAGCTGTTTTGATGCCATGTGTTTCAAGCTTTTTTTTTTTTTTTTTTTTACTGATTTTCCATCCATATTTTCTTTTAAATTTGTTGCCTGCTACTATTAAAAACTGCGCGAATATATATGGAGTTTTTTTTTTCATTTGAAGCTGAATACCAAATTTTTCCTATTTTGTTAAGATGTACATGGCTTTGTAAGTATCCACTTAACTAGTTACAAAAATCATTCTTTTTTCACTGTCCTTGGTACTTTAAGTACTTACTGTATTTCTATTTTGTTTTGAAATCAAGTTTTTCTTTTTATTTTTTAGGACTTTGGAAAAATCAAAGAAACAGGAGCAGCCAATATGAGAGTCATTGAAAAATTAACTCATTTGCTGGAGTCACTTGACTCCTTGAACGTTGTGGTATTTTGCTCTGTTGAAGATTCATCTAGTTGTCTATTGGAAGTATTGAAATTATTTAGGCAAAAATATACAATGATACCTCTATCCAAAGAAGAGAGAAGTAAGAATATTTGTTGGATCTGTGAAAATATTGGTGTTGATATTAAAAAAGATGACCTAAAGAAGTTATCAGAGAGTACAGCTGGTTTCACATTTGGTGACCTAAATTCTGTAATAGCACTGTCAGTCAGGTTAGCCATCTTTAGATTTCTTGAAAAGAGGATAATTTGTTTGGCAATCATATTATAGCAATAACATTTAATTCAACAATGACAGCAGTAAAGCCTCTTGACAAATTTTTCTGGAGGTTTTTTTGATATTTAAGCTTAACATTGCCTGGCTGAAATCTTCCGAAAAAGATTGAAGGTTAAGTAACAGAAAGATCCCCTGACCCATTCCTGTTAGTTCAACCTAATTGAACCTAATTAAAAACTGAATTGACTCTAATGATAAGGAATTTACACATGTAATACATTTAATACAGCTCAATGGCAAGTGCACTAGAAGGTATTGGATTAAAAAATACCAGTAAACAAAAATGAAAGAAAAAAGATGAAAAAACAGTAAAAATATTGGTATATGCCAAAATAAGGAAATTTAAAGATTAGTGATTTGAGAATTAGGGAGGTTTGGGATATTTCAAGAATCAAAATTTAAATTTTTTTCTTAATTCTTGAAATATATAACATCTGTTTTAATGGAAAACAAATTTTATTTCAAACTTCATAATAACAGAGGCAACACTGTAGCACTGCCTAAGTGAAGAGTCTTGTACCTTCTATGGATTTTTTTTCTGGCCACTTTATTATGTGTTAGAAATGGTTTTAAGAATGTTGGAGGGGGTCATTTGATTGGAAATTGAAAGTTCTAATGCCGTTGATAAGAATTAAAAGCGATTGGAAGGTAACCAACCCCTTCCACAGGCCCAGATTTACCAATAGGGCCACCAGGCCCGGGCCTAGGGTTGCACAATGCCAAGGGTGCAATAAATTATCACTGAGCAGTTTTTTCTTAACAAAAACTGGACTGATGTGATTTATTGTTAAAGTTCCAGGTGCACTCCGCTGCCGCGCTGCCTATTCACAGAAAATTAATTTTAAAACAACACAGGGATTCTGTGGCAACTTATAAACTGTCAGATGGGAGTTCATTAATAAGAAGAAAAGACAAATTGAATTTGAAATATATCAAATATCTTTAAAATTGCTATTCTCGTAGTTGGAATAGCTCTGTGACAAGGTTTGTTGATTAAATCACAAAGGGCTCTCCCCTTGGCGTCCCTGACGCCTGTACTCTTGGTGTGCGGAGCAGTTGTGGCTTTAGGCTTGTTTTGACTCTGCTTGCTAGAGAGTGCTCTTCAACCCATTTCTATCGTGGTTGGACACTTAGCGCAGTGTCTGCTTCAGATTTATTTTGCTTGCTTAATATAGGCTACTATTGACTGAGAGCCCCCCCCTTTCTCTGCTTGTGTTAGTTTTATTTACTTGGCTTTGTTGTTTTACCCTTTTATTTTTAACCTTTTATTATTTTAATTTATTTGTGATGACTGACAGGACAGTTTTTAGTCCTTTCACTCCTTACCTAAATAATGGTAGCGCAAGGATTCTGGCCCTAGAAGTAGAAGGTCGAAATGAGACCGTTAAACCACTGATATTTGGGAGTATTATTGTAAAAACATGAGTGTAGGGACTGTTATGGCTCAATGCTAGAAAGACTTGGATCAGATGGCTCTATTATCATAAATAATGCTTCAAAAATCAAACGTCTTTGAAAAGACAGCAGTACGGAAAGACATCAAAAATACAGTTTTTAGTGGAAAAATTTATCCTGTTTTAAAAATATTTGTTTTAGTTACAAAAGGTTTTTAACCCAATTAATGTCCTTTAAAATGAGCTATTGAACAACCCTCTACGATGTTCCAGTGCCAAGCTATCTGTGGAAAAGAAAAAAAAAGAAAAGAGAAAAAAATATCCCGTTTGGGGAGAATAACGTGGTTGAAGTCAATTTTCTTGATTTTCAAGCCAATATATTTCCCTTGCTGTTCAAGCCAAAGGGCGGTAAGTTTCCTTTCAAGGGGTTTCGGACAAGGCGGTTCTAATGGTGTACTTTTTGTTTTGATCTGACTCCTTTTTTAGGAACTATGGGTTTTTACATTTCTTAACATTGGACGTGATCGTCTCTTACTAGGTTGCTAGCTACCGCTGCAACCCGGATTGCTAGCTACCGCTGCAACCCGGATAGCTGTGAACCAATCAGTAGCTACTGCTATAATTTCTATCTCAGATATAGCAGTAAATAGTTTTAAGGTAAAGTTTGGGCTTGGTCCCAACTCCAAACCCAATTCACTCAGAAACCGAAAAGGCATTATATTTATCCCATCTGAGGAGGTCACCGATTTGGATAATTTTTTCAGGGAGGTCTAAGGTGATGATGGAATCCAACAAGTCACAAAAGGCCTTCGAAAATCCAAGCCCTATGGTTATTCCTTTATTTTGCACCTTCAATCCAGATGTTCAGTTCCCACTGAAAATCTTTGTTCGGGATGCAAAGTATAGTTTATCCCCCAGGCAATACAGTGGTTCAATTGCCAAGGTTTTTGGCCACACGGCTTCTAATTGCTGCAGAGGCAGAAGATGTCTACTATGTAGTGGACAACACACCCTTGAATGTCCCCAATCCAAGACAGTAAAGTAAGGGCAGGTACTTAAGTGCTCAAACTGCAATTGAAAACATGCTGCTAACTCGAAGGAGTGTTCAATACTCATGGGGAAGAAAGCTAATGTTACTTACTCATTCACCAATAATGTATCCATGAGGAATGCTGCTGAGATCTTAAAGAGGGGACTTCCAACTCATGCAAAACATGTCCCTATTGTACATACAGACTCTTTCCCGTCAATGACTCTTAATCAACCTCCAGTTGAGGAACTCAACATGAAGCATATGGACCCTGTTTGAAGTTGTTGCAAGGCAGATATCTGATCTAACCCAGATTATAACGTCACTTTGCAAACTGTTTTCCCAGATAGTGCCACATCAAACAGTTCGTGTTAACAAACTGTATAGTAAGAGCGACTCATCTCAATAGTAACCGAAACTCTAAAACACGGAATTTTAATATCAATAGATACATCAAAAGAATAGGATTTTTTACTCATATCCATCAAAAGTTACGAGCCTAAGAAAATTTGCCTTGTTTTCAAAAATAGGGAAAAACACCCCTTAATGTCATATAATCTTAATGAATATCACACCATCATATTCAGCGTATCAGAGAACTTTACTGTAGAGGTTTCAAGGTCCTATCTGCAAAAATGTGGAATTTTTTAGTTTTTGCCAGAAGAAAGATCATGGATGCGTGTTTATTTGCCTTTTGTTCTTTTTCCCAGGGGTGATCGTGTCGACCCAGAGGCTCTAGAATTTTGCGAGAGGGCTCATTTGAACAAAAAAGAGGGCTTTTTAATCAAAAAATAAAAACAAAAATAGAATCAGTTTTTACAAAAAAACTGCATTTTAAATGTTTTTCATATTTTCAAAGATATTTGATATTTTAAGCAATGATAACCATATATGAAGTAACAAGTGACGTGACGTAAGATCTAACACCGATTGTGTACTAATAACCATATATGACGTAGTGAGTGACGTGACGTAAAAATTGAAAAAAACAATTTTTATTTTAGTTTTAGCTCAGAATCGATAAAGTTATAAACTGCAAAAATATTTATGGTATCTGAGCAATAATTTTATTCTTGTAATTTAAACTAGGAAAATACCTGAAAATTTTAAAATTGGTTTTATTTTTTTGTTAGGTTTTTGTAACTCGATACGATAACTAAACACGAATTGTGTAATAAAATCTGTTTCCATAAGAAAATTATTTATTGTAATGGCTTCACGTGTAAGAAAAAAGAAGTTCAAGGAGAAGGAACGATATGAAAGTCGACCTAAACAGCTTACTGGCAAAATTAAATAAGGAATCATGTTAAAGTTTGATCAATGATGTCATAATCGTAGGTTGTAGCCAGGTCGTCTCCTACTATTCCAATTAAGAAAAAGCCATAGGCGTTTTCCTATTTGTAATCAAATAGTTCGTGGTAACGAACTGTATAGCAGAAGCGACCCGTCTCAATAGTAACCGAAACTCTAAAAAATGGAGTTTTAATATCAATAGATGAAATGCCAGTGTCATTTGGAGCTGATCAACACTCAAAGAGAAAGGCTTCACCCGAAGACAAACGCTGATAGAGTTAGGATGAGCCCAAGTCGAATCGTAACATAGGATCAGAGCAATTCTCCAAAGGATATCGCGAGCACTGTGTGAAAAAGCCTATGGCTTTTTCGTATTTGGAATAGTAAGAGACGAGCTTCAGATAATGTGTGCCATGGTTTGGTCTTTATTAGATTTTAGCCATTTCTACAGCTATTATACTGATGGAACTAACATAATCACCATTTATAATTAACCAGAAAGATTCTTAATATATTTTTTTTAGTGCATTAATGAAATTATTATCATATGTAACTTATATTTCATAAGTCTTTGATGGTCGGTCCAATGGTAACCATACCCACTTCTCACGCGAGAGAACGGGTTCTTTACTATTATCCAAATAGAAAATACGAAATCACAAGCTGTTTCACAACCGAAATGAATTTAGGAAAAGGCCCCTTAGCTGCACCGCTGCGAATATCGTTAGTACGAGTTGAAGGTCCCCAAATGGGCTTTGCAATTTGGGCAAGAATGAACAATATTCATGCAAGATGGGATACAACATGGAATTAAACAGCAGCCAAACCAACAGCCGATACAAGCGAGAATGCCTCCGCTTATCCAGGCAAGGAGACTTGGTTCTGATCTGATAGATGTATTAATTTCAGCATGACAGTGTGGACACACTGTATGAGTAGGACCTGGCCCAGGTGGCACCAATGTTGTAACAATAATAGTTTGACCAGGTTGAACAAAGGTTGGTGGTGGGGGAACGCCACCTACAGACTTTGCATAGCTTGGAGGAGCAGAAGATGGAGGACCAGATTTATTCATAGCTTCTTCTTTCAAAATTAGTTTCAATTCAGTGCTCATTTTTATTTTTAAATTGTTTTATTTTTCTAATAAAAAAACCCACGTGTCAAGTAGCTAGAACTTAACAAAAAACAAAACTAATTTTAAAAATTTCAGGTATTTTTCTGGTTTGAATTAAAAAATTAAAATTACTGCTCAGACACCATAAATATTTTTGTAGTTTTCAGTTAAATAATATTAATTTATATAAAATTTTCAGGAATTTTTCTTGTCTCATTAGATAAATAAAATTGTGGGTAAAACCCCCCAAAATTGCTGTATTTAACATAACTATGTCTACATGCTTCTTATAATATTAAAACTCCTAGTTTGATTTTTGTATACAGGAAGATGTACATTTGCTACTACAGAGTTAAAGAAAAATGCAGTTTTTCGTAAATGATTGATTCTGTTTTAAAATTATTTTTGCTAATTATTTTCAAAAAGTTCGTGGTAACGAACTGTATAGTAAGAGCGACTCGTCTCAATAGTAACCGAAACTCTAAAAAACGGAGTTTTAATATCAATAGATATACATCAAAAGAATCGGATTTTTATTCCGATTTTAAATATTTAAGTTTCATCAAGTTTAGTCTTACTCATCAAAAGTTACGAGCCTGGGAAAATGTGCCTTATTTTCGAAATAAGGGGAAAACACCCCCCCAAAAGTCATAGAATTTTAATAAAAATCCCACCATCAGTTTCAGCGTCTCATAGAACCTAAATGTAGATGTTTCAAAAATGTGGAATTTGGTATTTTTTGCCAGAAGAAAGATCATAGATGCGTGTTTTATTTGTTTTTTTTTGTTTGCCAGAGGAATGATCACGGATGCTTGTTTATTTGTCATGTTAAAGATTGATCAATGATGCCATAATCGTAGGTAGTAGCTAGGTAGTCTCTTACTATTCCAATTAAGAAAAATTCATAGGCTTTTTCCTGTTTGTAGTCAAACAGTTCGTGGTAACAAAAACCAAACAACACATTTTATAAAAAGGGTCCACCGAGATATGAACTCAGATCGCAGGATTCGAAGTCCTAAGTACTAACCACTGCACCAAGAAATGTTCATTTAAGAAGTTATAATAAAGAACCAATATTCTACCGATTGTCTACTAATAGATATGTGACGTAATAAGTGACATGACGTAATATCTAACACCGATTGTGTACTAATAACCATATATGACGTAATGAGTGACGTGACGTAAAAATTGAATAATCAATTTTTATTTTATTTTAGTTTTCAGTTCAGAATCGTTAAAGTTATAAACTGCAAAAATATTTATTGTATCTGAGCAATAATTTTAATCTTTTGATTCAAACTAGAAAAATACCTGAAAATTTTAAAACTAGTTTTATTTTTTGTTTGGTTTTTGTTACTTGATACAAGAACTAAACAAAAATTGTTTAATAACATTTATTTCCATAAGAAAATTATTTATTGTTATGGTTTCACAAGTAAGAAAAAAGAAACTTAAGGAGAAGGAAAGTCGAGAATATATGAATGTCGAGCTAAACAGGTTGCTGGCGCAAATAAGAACAATGAACAATTAGAAATTATCGCGATCTTTGGGAATTAATATTATTAAAAAGTAAACACTGTCTGCTTTCATTAGTTTTTTTTTCAGTAATCTTGATTTTTCTGTTGATTTCTTTTTTTTTTGTCAATGTTCAGACAACTAAAACCCACGCTGTTCAAAATACAATTCGTTTTCAACAAAAATCAAATGATGACACTCAAGCTGTTTGGAAATTTGAGAGGGTGGGGTAGGGACTACTCTTATTTGTAAGCCCTGATTAGTCTCGTAATATTATTTTTTACTGTGTTTTCTTGACGATATGACAAATAAAAAACACACTGCTTGAAAGACAAATGGTTTTCAGTAAAGCACAAATGATGCTCTAGCCTTTAGAACGTTTAAATTCTGGGAACTGAAACTCAGCCCAAAGGACAAATCCCTAAGTTAGGCCTGAATTGTTACGAGTTAGAAGATACAAAGTATTTCAGTATACACAAAATTGAAGGAAGGCTCTCTCTGGGTCTTTGAGTTGTTGAGACTACAAATCCTGGCGTGAAAAATGTCTTAGAAACGGTTTTTAAGCCTTAGGCACAAAAGTATTTTGGCAGAAGACCTCTTGTATCCAAAGTTTGGTGTGTAGTTATGATTATTAAAACCTTGACCATTTACTACTTATTTTAAATTTTAATTATCCCGAAGGAATATCATCGAACCGTTTATGGTAATGAATGGTAAGCAAAGATTGACTCTTGTCGAAATTAACCAAAACTCTCGAAAGTGCAATTTTAATACCAGTAATGACCTACACATAAAAAGGGTAAAGAACTACTCTCTATGCTGATTCCAAATTAAAAAAAGAAAAAATACCCAGGCCCCAGAGAGGCCCTGGGCCTGTTCTTCTTCCATCACTACTCTTCCTTATTCCCAAATTTGCTATTGTCGCTATACTGTCAAATACAAACTTATAGACATTAAAATAAAATAAAAGAAGTTATTCCATGGGATGTAAAGAGTAACAATGAGCCTACATATATAGGATGTCAAACCTAATGCGAGCGGAAATTCCTACATGGCTGCAGAAAGGAAACCTAAGCGAACAGAAATCACGATGAACTGTATAAATAATAAATTTAGTTTATTTGTTTAGCATGTAATCAACACTCTAAGTACAGAAAAATGCGGTGCAAAGAAGAAGAATTCAACCAGTTGATTCAGTAATCTTTACCTGGGACATTAAAGTTGTTAGGAATCTCTTTGTCGTAAAAGGTTGTGAGCGGCTTTAAAAAGGTGATTTAGGATTGCCAGCCCAATATCGCTGCTGTTTTGCAGTAAACTTTAGTTAATTGATCTACTTGTTGCGGATTTGACTAGATAAAGGTTAGACCTAATTTGGTCAATGATAGGTGCATAAAGTCCTTGGCCCTTAAGAGGAGTGGGCGAGAGCTATGAATTTTTTTTTTCTTTGAGTGATGGTCTGACTTTTGAAAAGATTAATATGGTTGATCCGGAGGGGTAACTTCTATTGCATTTGAAAATGTTTTCTCCAAATTCTTTACAAGGGTTCATACCAATCCCGGAGACGCAATTTTCAGAAATTATAATTTCATTTCGGCTATGGAAAAGAAAATTCTTCTGTCTAGCGGAAATATATTTTAATTCACTATGTTCTTTCTTTGTTCTATCCCCTCCTCTGCTTTTCTTTGGAAGAACAGTGTTCATTTAGTTAGTTCTATTGTTTTATCTTCTCATTTTTATTGGTTACTAGTTTTTTTTTGTTTCAGAGAAAGCAACAGAGTAACTAGAAAACCGTGTTTGACATTGGATTATTCTGTGCTTCTTTCGTCAGTTGGTAAGACATTTATAAAGAGCATGTGGTTAATCTTTAATTTTAACATTTTACCTATATGTAGAATCAAATGTATGTCTCTGTGTTAGTGTGTGTGTCTTGTATGCATTACTACACTGTTCATCCGATCGTCAAGAAACTTTAAGAAGTTGTTGAGTACACTCTTGAGAAGGTTTTAGGTTTAAAATTGCCCCCAAGACCCTTTAAAAACTTTTTGTGCTGACTGAAATAAAAAAAACCTCAGCGTATATAATTGACAATCACTTCTGGTCATATTATTCCCATTTTTTGGATATTTAATTAACATGCTAGTTAAATATTGATTCTGTCATCTAACACACTTCCGAAATTCTAAAATTTCTCTTTCAATAAATTTTCTGAATTCGGTATTTAACAGTTTTGTTAATTGTGTGTTCAACCTAATACTTTTAATAAAATACTTACAAATTTGAAAAAGTGCCGTCATTTTACATGTGGGCAAAAATTTGCAGGGGAAATTGTCAGGGGGGGGGGGAATTTCCCGCTGTGGGAGGATCTATGATCTTAAAATGACTAGGACAACCTTATTCAGTCTGGAATTACCTCTATTGTGGATAGCATAACGCTTAATGTCGTGTTTGTCGATTTATGGACTTGATTCCCTAAAGGAAGGGAAATTGTCAGGGGGGGGGGGAATTACGAGAAAGAATTTTTGGCAGGGGAAGAATCTGCATAAGGGAAAGTTTTTCGAACGGAGTATTGTTGGCGGGGGGAATTTTTCAAATACTTATAAATTTAAAGAAAGATCGTTATTAATATGTGGGGGAATTTTCTGCGGGGGAGTTCCCTTTGTGGGGAATTTTCCTTGAAATTACTTTCTTTTGATATCACAACAACGTGCGACGGGTAAGCTAGTTGCTTAATATTGTAAACTTTGCCTGTTAAGTTGCTATTCCATTAAATCAGTATCCATTTCGATTTTTTCAGTGCATATGTAAATTAGTCTTTTCGAAATTGGGTGTTGCATTCTGGCATTCAGGATGTTGAAGTAAAATGTTGAATGTATAGACTATATACGATGTCAATTCAAACCTGGAACCTTCCTTCCTCCTTTTCCCTGTCTTAGAAGACCAGAAATATGTAAAAGTGGTAAAATTCTGCATTATTCCGGAAAAATATGAAACTTCCCAGCGCTAATAGATGTTCCGAAATGCTACAATCGCATTTCTGAGCAACAGTTTCAGGCCGACTTCGGGTACATAGACATTTTACACCTGCTTCAATCAGGATCATTTAGGGAGTGTTAATTTGAACAGTTGAAAATGAATTTTTCATTCAAATTTACATTTTTGATGTAGCCTATTGGAAGAGTTTGGACAGAGGAAGAGTTGAGACGGCGTGGTGCTTGTAATGGTGAGGAGTGGTTATTTTTGATAGTTAATTGAGATAGAATATTATGGTGACAAATATAGTGGTCATGGAACTGGAGGAGTAAGTGGAGGGAGAGATGACGACAAAGTTGGTGAGGTTGAAGGAGATGTAATTGAATATGGGAATAATGTTGTTGCTATATTTGGTTGCTGCTACTACTCTGAATAACGTTTTCATTATATTGTTGTTACCTGTGCAAAATTCAACTATGTAATAATAGGACGCATTTAAAACCAACCGAAGTTCATATGAGCAAAAAATTCGAGCCTAAAGCAGATATAAATTGCAACGAATAATTGATTCAACTTGAAATGAACGAAAAATACGAGAAATACGTAATAGGAGGGCGGTCGATCTCCTCAAATTCTGCTAATGTCGTTTGCATGTTACTGCAAATGGGACATATTTTGATTAAATATCCTTTTTCATTACAGTACGGTTTAAATCAAAATACTAATAAAACTTCCTGAAAAAAAAAATTATCTCGATATAAATATGTTTGTGGTAAATTTGTGGCAATACTATTAAAAACCATACTTGACCACTGCCATTACCATAGCTTCCAATATTCTAATCGTGGTTCACAGACTTTTATTTCTGTTCTTCAAAAATTTTTCTAGCTGTGAAAAAAAAACACCCTGGATCCTGGCTATTTTGTTTTTTGCATCTTCACAGTATCCATGGTCTTAAGTTTTAATACTACCCATGTAAATGAAGCTATCTACTGGATCGATCTTCTCCTTACCAAGCATCACCTTTTCACCTTCATTTATTCCTAGTCTAAGTAACTTAGTTTTCATAATTTCAATTCTCAACCCTATTCTTGCAGTGTTGTCAATTGGGGGGGGGGGCTCCAAGATTATTTTGTCTACCCCCAATATATTTAGAAAAATACCTTTTTTATGTTTTTATTGAAAAAATAATAAAACTGCAAATTTGGCCCCCAGTGGTCGGCACCGTTTCTGTTTTTGGCCAAAACAGAAACGGTAAAAAACGGCGATGAAAAACGGAACAGAAACGCAAACGGTGGAAAAAAACGGAAATCCGTTTCTGTTTTTCCGTTTTTTTACCGAAAAACAGAAACGACCTGTTTTTAATTAAAAAATGGCCGTTTTAACAGATATTTCTGTTTTTTTTTCAGTTTCTTTAGATTTACGAGAGTAAAGTGAATATTTATTAATATAGATTAATAAAAAAGACCAAATATACAAAAAGACCAAATATATGAAAAGACCACATAAATTAAAATTTATCACTGAAAAACATTCGGAGTTCAAGTGATTTTGCAGTCATTCGTGAGCACTGCTTTCGCGTAAAGTACCCAGCAATACTAAATGCACTCTCACTGGGAACTGAAGTTGCAGGGACTGATAGATGCATACATGCAATTTCACTTAACTCCGGGTAAGTGTAAAAGTAATCAGACCAAAATTCTAGTGGATCAGAATTATTTTGTCCTGATCTTCGTCTCTTGCTCAAAAACACAGGAACTCTCTCCTCATATGCCCTGATAATATTTGCTGCCACGCGGTCAATGCTCATACTGTTGTCATTTTGCTTCGTAGAGTTCATCCGTAACCCAGTCGTGTCGAGAAACTTAGAAAACAAGCTGTCTTCTTGATCAAGATTCTCTGGTGACCCTTTTCGGTTAGTCCCTGCTTTAGTAGGAGCGACGTCAATAGGGAAAGATGTGTAGTTCAATTGGATTGGATCGAGTTCTTCTGTGCTTCTCTGCTCGGAGATGAATTGCTGGAGAAGCGAGGAGATGGACTGACGAGCTGACTCTCTGTCTACATGTGTCATTTTTTCATAAATTGCAGGGTCCAAAAAGCCAGCTCTTGTGAAGAGCATCAATCAAACTTAGGACTGGCTGAAAAATATCTCCTGAGCTGAACAACTAGAAGTTCCTTCAGCCCATTGATTGACTCAGCCATAATACTAGTATCCGGAGTCTGACAAAAAAACAGTAATCCCTTAATCATCAGCACGACTTTGCTTGCCGAAACATAATTGTATCCACTAGCTATCACTGTTGCCTGTTTGAACGGGCGAAGAACCTCAATGACAGCTTCCATGATGGACCACTCATTGCTGTGAAGTTCGAGCTCTCTAATCTTAGCGTCACGTAGGTTTTGGTTGAAGAAGTCGCGCAGTGGCTCTTTTCAGGCACAATACATTTCTATGATGGTAAGTGTGCTGTTCCATCGAACATTCATGTCTTTTGTGATGGATGGACTAAGATTATATGTCTTGTAGATAGCTTCAAAAAGATCGTGGGATTTGGATGATACTTTCAGGATTCTAACCAGCTTTCGTATTTTCACCAGTGCTGGTCCCAGCGTCAATACTTCACTAGAGACACCTCTTTGTCTAGGTATTGAGCTCTCACTATCGCTGTCAAGGTCTGGATCATTTAATTCTGAGCTACTATCATCATCATTACTGCAGTCGGTATACCCAGTTTCTTCAATGTCATCATCTCCTACAATCACGTCAGGAAAGTCATCTTGTTCAGCAGTATCAACGTTGTCATCAGATTCTGAACTGAATCCTGAATCATTTAGGTGGGGAACGCTCACTAAATCTGCCTGGTTTCTGCATTCCCACAGCTTAAGGGCATTAGTCACCACATTATGCAGGTTGTGTGCAAAGCATGAGCAACTTTTAGTCTATTAAACTCAAGGATTCTATGCACCAAAGTGAGCTTGCCATCAGTGCTTTTCATCACATAATGAGCTGTAATACCTAGAAAGCCAGACCCCGTTCTTGAAGACCAGCAGTCTAGGGTCAAATTCACTTTCCGGACTTTCTGGAGTTCAGCTTTGAGCTGATTGACCTTCCTTTTCTTTGCTGTAACTAGATGTCTTGCAACAGTACGAGCTGAGGGGCCAGTAAGACCTCCTGTAAGTTTAGAGATTAGAGCCTTTACTCCTGGTTTTTCAAATATTGAAATAGGAAGCTTGTCAATGCAAACCGTTTTGCTACACAACTTGTTCAGCTGCTGCTGCTTTATTGACTTCAAAAAATTTCTTATATCCATTTTCTTTCCAGTGCCTTTAAATCGAGTTGGGTTAGTTTCACATGATGTGCTCGGCATGCTGAGCTGAGACAAGGCTGTAGAATGTGACTTCTTTGGAACAGTACTTGGTTTAGGTTGTTCAGCAATTTTATGTTTAGCCATAAGGTGATTTTTGAACGATGTTGCAGACCCCTTTGTTGACTTCACATCTTTTTTGCAGTAATGGTTCTATTTGCAGGGCCTCTGCACCCTACGCTACTGGGGTAGCTAATCTGCACCTTTACCCAACCAGGTAACCATCTACTAACCAAGACTAACCAAAGGTGTAAATCCAAGTAGACTGCTTTAGATTAATTTTTACTATGGCGAATGTTTTCTTCAATAGCAAATCTTTTCTTCGGAAGACGTAAAGACAGCGCTTTTCGATAGATGGCAAGTATCGCTAATCCAATAAAAGTCGCTAGACTGCGCTATGGTGCTATTCATAATCAAAACACGGAAAATGAAGAAAAACGGGTTTAAAAAAAACAGAAACGGCAAAAACGGCGAGAAAAAAAACGAAACAGAAACGGGAACGGTACTAAAAAAACGGCTACCTTTTTTCTGTTTTTTCTGTTTTCCCCAAAAAAACAGAACAGAAAACGGTAGAAAAAAAACAGAAACTGAAACAGAAACAGAAACGGCGCCGACCCCTATTGGCCCCTCCTAGATATTGAAAATCAAATTTTGCCCCCTCCCTTCCCTAGTCATTGACGCCACTGCACTCAAATCATCTGCATGATTTAAGTATAGCAGAGTTTTAAGTTCCCATTTGATTCCGTTCTCGTCTATCAAAATAATCCATATAAACGGTTACAGGACACAACCCCGGTTAATTCCTAATTCAGTATGAAAACAGCTAATAACCTCACTTCTTACCGTAATTGTAGCAGTATTGTTGTCGTACTTAACACTAATCACTTTAATGTACTTATTTGGTACACCATACAAGGATAGAACCTTCACTGAAGCCCTTCTATACTTCCTGATTTTGAGAATTTTTTTCTATATCATTCCTTACAACGTAATCCTGGTTTAACACAATCTCGAAAATTTCTGCCCATCTCTGTTCTTAACTATAGCATGTCCAGACTCTACTTCCTCTAAATTTCTTAAAATCATTTCCTATTATATATCATCATTTTTTATTATAGCGTCTGGTTTCATCTTCTAGATCCTCCGAAGTCTTATTCATGATCTCCATTGTACACCTCCTTAATTCATATTTTGATGTCTTCTCCGCTTCCTTTACTTTCCTCTCATTCTCATATAACTTATCACTCAAAAACCTCTTGTACAAACCCCTCTTTTCTACCAAGCTTAAAGGATTTTCGCTAATATTCTTTGCTGCGTTTCTAACTTTCAAAAGGAGCTCTTTCATAAAATAAAAAAATAAGGCTAAAATTTTCGTAAAGAATGGAGAATTAAGATGTTGCCCCAGGTGGTGTCAATTCACAAGAATTTAGGGGTTAGGGGCAAATTTGTTGCTTTTCAATTTTCAATATAAGCAACTAAAGAGGCATTTTCAATGAAAATATCCTTTTTTTTTTTTTTTTTTTTTTTTTTTTTTTTTTTTTTTTTTTTTTTTTTTTTTTTTTTTTTTTTAATCCCACCTGCTCTCCTCTCGGTGACATAATAATCTTTTTCACTTAGTTTCAAACTTTAATGTCACCTACACTAATTTCAAAACATCTTTTATTTTTTTAAATATCCCCTTAAAACGTATATTCAATATCTAGGGTGGGGGGGGGCAGAATATAAAGGGGACACATGGCCCTTGCTCCCATCTTTTAGTTGATGCCTCTGGTATAACCCTTCGTGCATAAAATACTTACTTTTCGTTTTAAATTTTAATATCTCTCTTTATGTGATAAGAAAAACTTCTTTTTTATGTTTATATGTAGTTTTTGTTCGTCTTTAATGTCATATCCAGGGCTATCCTGCAAGTGAGTAGATCTGCCACCCCCTCATGGTCACGCATTTTATTCTTAATTTTCGCTTTTGTATAATATTTTTTTAAGATTGTTAATCACCCCTGGAAACAATACATTCCTTAAAATAATTGCTCTGGGCATGGAGAGGGGAGACCCACCCCAACCACCTTTATGTAAGTTAACATATGAATTATCTTAATCTCTATATATTTCAGCATTTAGAGAATCTGTCACTCTGTCAGCCACAAATTATGTGTTCAGTCCATATATATTTCTCCAAATAAAAATAGGGTATTTGATGAAATCCCTTCCACCCGTCTATATCGCATAGATAAGAGTCTGGAGTTGGACAAAAAACAGACATAGTTTATAGAAAGAGCGAAATATTTTAAAAGAAAGTATTAGCTTTTCGGAAGTAGTAGGATAACGAAGTTTTTCGGGGTTAGCTCAAGCATAAATTACTGAAAATATCTGAAACTTCCAGTCATGTCTCAACTGCTTTCTTTGAAATATTAAAAAAATAGTTTGTCCGGAACCGGAAAGCGATTTCTTTACTTCAGGAACTTACAAAGTGATCTGTGATTACAACAATCATTTCCTTCGAAAATAAAGTCGCTTTCCGGACGAACATTTCTTTTAAATACTCGAAGGAAAGCAGATGAGCTAGATGAATGGAATTTTCAGAGATTAATAAAACAAACTAGCACCTTACCGAAAACTGAGCTTGCTGTAGTTTTTAGGGAACTTAGACTATGTACTAGAATTTACCACTATTATGGCCGATGAAAGACTATGAAAGCTTATAAATTAGTCTCCTATTTTCTGAAGGCTATCGTATTTCTTTTCTGCTTTTAAGAATGTCCTGTTTTTGTTTTTTTTTTTGGGGGGGGGGAGATTTTGTGCTTTCAGTAAAGCGCCATTTTTTTAGAATTCTGCAGATAGAGGGAAATATCACGACTTAGTGAATATGACCTAGTTTGTTGATTTATGCTGCATAAACTGTAAAGCAATCATTTCCGATCATTTTCAGTCTCAACTTCGCTCATTACTTTCAATAGATAACTTTATTCTTAAAAAAAGTGATAATAATTTTCCCAAAATCCTGACATATAAGGTTTTGAAGAATTCGTACAAGTGTGTTTTGAATTAAAAGAAAATAATATCTTAATATGGCTCAAAATCCTGCCAAAACATTGTAATTTTGTTTTAAAAGTCTACAGTTTAAGAAAAGTAGACCTTGACCAAAATTAAGGGCAAAGTCGATATCTACTAAAGTTAAGACTGATGTACGTGCTTTTTATGCAGTTTGTATGTTTTCTTATCAAGATTAATTTTTCAAAATCCTTTTTGTTTAGCCTATGTCAGTAATCCAGATGCAATATACTTGTGCGATATATCAGAGAATTTGAGATTATCACTTAGATGATAATTCGGAAAATCGGGTACATTTCATCAGAAAATCGTACACAGCTGTAATTCTCGAATTTCTGGCCAAATAATCGTCTTTTCATGAGAAAAATGATATGTGTGTGAACCCAGGATTAAATGAAAAAAAATTCCTTCAACTTCAATATTTCATAAAGCACTTTTCTTTTTCAGAAAGGATGAAGACCTGGCAATCTAAAGCTCTTGGTTTTGCCAAAATACCGTCTGTCAAGTGGGAGGATATTGGTGGACTGGAAGATGTGAGAAAGAAGATCACTGAAATGATTGAATTCTCTGTTAAAAGACCGCAACTTTCTAAAGCTGGAATTAGACAATGTGGTTAGTTCTCAAAACCATTGTACACTACCCTGGAGGGAGGTAAACTATCCAAGAGGTTTTGTTCGGTTAAACTAATGGGTTAGCTAATAAATTACTTTTATGCGATATCTTTAATGTTTACCAGGAAAATTGAGGCAATTCCAGAATCCAACATTAGAATGCCTTTAGCCAGGCGTTGGCAAAAGTTACGACTTAGGATAATAGCGCAAAATACAAATGATGAAGGACTTTTTCCAGGATAAAATACCTATGTCTTTCCCAAACAAATTCTAAAGAAAAACTCTGATATCAAAAGTCAGAGTAATTGTTTCTCTTTCGAATTATTGAAATGTCCTAGGATTAGCGCTACCTAGGTCTGTACCTACCAAGTTTGTTGTGAGTAATTTCTTAGTATCTTTGTCACCAACTAGTATCCTCTTATTCATTGGAATCATTTTTTTTCTTTTGTCCATAGCATTTCAAACTTGGGATGGTGTTAAGAGGGAGGCTTTGAATAGATTGGGGTGGATGAGGAGTGTGCGTAGCTATGTTGGCCTCAGGCGGATTGCTGCTGCGGGGGGTTGTTTCCAGTAGTAGCAGCAGTATTTCAAATCACTCTCCTCTCGGTTTTTATGTTGAAGTCTTTTGATTGTCTTATCAGGCTTAAATTGTCAAAAGTCATGCTAGAGTCAACTTTGTAGAAAACAATGTGATTGTACATTTAGGGGACTCTTATTGTTGCAAATTAATGTTGAATGCCAGTCTTTGTTCCTCGTTTGAGCCTGGCTTTTGAATATAGAAACGAGTTTGACTGTTCATGGCAGATATTTGGCTGATAATGCAAGTTGAGATTTTACAGACTTCGACATGTAGCTTATTTTGTTGTGTCTGAGCCACATCATAGTCGCACATGTCGAAAAAAACGATATGGTTTACGAATATGTGGAATATTTCTTTTTTTATCTTCAGACTTGTACTAAAGAAGTGGGAAAATTAAATGGCAATAAATTGGTTTGAAAAGTGTGTATCAATATTACTGTGTTCCCAACTATTTCCTAGTGATACTGATGTCTTATATATTTTCCAAATTGATCTTACAGATACGAAAGTTGCTGTCTCAAGCTCCCCTTTTTCTAATTAATTAAAAAAAAACTTTTTTCTACAAAATAAGTTTTTCCAAAAAAAAAAGTAAAAACTCCATTGAACCAAAAATGGAATCAAATAATCTGTCAAGCATACAACTACCACAAATCAGTATCAATAAATAAATGAAACCCAAAATAAACAGAAATTAAAATAAATAACAGAGTCAAGCTCAAAACGAGCAGAAATTAATATGAGTAGGGTTCTAAAACCCTATGCTTTCTAAAGGCCAGAATATAATTTGTACTTTACTTAAAAAAATTCAAATGAATTTACTGAAAAAATGTGCAGTTTCAGTTAATATACATATGCTGATATTTATTCCTTAAAATCTTAATTAATTTTTCATTTCTTAAAGTTATAAAAATGAAAATATTTAAAAGAATTTCTTTGGAATTATGCCTTAATTCCAGGAACTTATACCTGAAATATTTACCCTGCTTGGTCAATCATATGTTTTAAACTTGAAAGTTGAAAAATGTTCATCTTGACAAATTACGAATGGGATAAATAACTAGCGCTGTTTTCGTGCGTAGTTTTGATTTTATCCACGAGTATGGCAATAATTCAACTACTGCACGAGACACAGAGTTCTAGAATTCTTGACCAGAATTGCTTTTCAAAAAAACATGCTCCTTACAAAAAAGTTTGACTTTAGGCTCCATTTGCTACAGCTCTCTTACTTGATTCATTCAGTTTAAATCAGAATTTTGGTCGTTTTCTATGAAACCTAGTTGATTCAAACTACAACTGAAGGTTTAGTAGGGAGTATATTTTGGTTACCGTATTCTGTTCTGTAATATATGAGGGGACTCAAAGGAACAATTGTCAAAAAATGATTAATTTATTTAATAACGGACATGTCATGTTTCGGTAATCTGCCATATGGAAAAAGCTCATTCCTTAGATAGAGCAGTCGCAAACCCCCTGCAAAAACCAAATTTATTCCCTCATGACCTGATTAGGAAAAAATTTGTTTATCATTTCTCTATAAACTTAATATAAGTTATACAGTTATGCAAATCTTGAAAAATAAGAATTTTTGAAAAAAATTGATCTTGCATAGTGATAGACTGGCAAATACTATGGATGACTGCTATTGATGAACATTCATAACGTAAGCGTTGGCTAATATGAAAATTGGAATGTTTTCAAATTGATTATAAGCAATAGAATTTTGTAATTTATTACCTATCCGAAGCTATTTATCCATATTGAAGAAGAATATGGCAAAATTGATCAAGACTATATGTCGATATTTTTTGTTTGGGAAGGGAGAAAACTAGACAAAATTTGTTCATAAAATTGTTTATCTTGTTTTCTAATTTACCTTATGGTTAAAGGTGCTGCATTTTCTTTTTTTCTGTGACCAGCCATGCCTCCAATGTATGCCCTTAAAATATATAGGTTCTTCTCTACTTTATTGTCGATTTGTCTTTATCTGGAGGTATTACAGAAAACAGCTGAATAAATATTTGCTGAAAATATCGAATAGTCATTTTTGCTTGAATATTCATAAAAGGCGTTATTTAATTTTAATTAATTGTTTAGTTGCTTAATCAGTTTTGAAAAAAAAATTCAAACGGAAAAAAGAGAAGAAAAAGCAAATTCTAATCCTGGCTTTGCAAAGTTTGTTCTTGCTTCTGTTGTAATACTTGGCATGGTCCTGGTAGTAGATCACAGTCTCTTAAATATTAAATGCCATAAGTCAACATAGATTAAGCAATAAAACGAACAAAGAATTTGGGCTTTCTTTTTGTGATAGTGGAACGAATAATAGAGGTTCCAAATGTTGGGATTTGACATTTGCGAACCGTTAAAAAAGTGAAATCAGACTGAAGGGAATAAATTGAAACGGGAAAATAAACATTTACGCATACGTAATTTTAGTTGTCACTGACACAACTAAAGTGTGATGGTCGTTAATGTTAGATGACCTAGAATATTAACTAAGAAAAAGAAAATAATGCGACCAAATCTGAATTTTGCAAACTTTTATGTAAAGCTTTATTTTGCAGCCTTGAGCTGAGAAGATCCGAGCCGATATTTTGAGTTTTTGTTTTCTTACGTCTGCCTCTTACTTCGTGGCTCATCAATATGCCTAGGTGGTCAACATTGCATGTTATTCTCTATGCAAAATCAGTGCAAAGAGACTAAAACATAACCAAAAGCACATAGAGACAAAAATGATAAAAATGAAACCAAATCCTTTTCAGTCCCAAATTTTCTCAGTAAATTCCTTGGTGCAACTAGAGATTTGCCATACCTAAGAGTTTCCTATACTTCATCTTTCTCTATGTTTAAAATCTCTCTCTTTATCTTTGAAATTAAATTGGAACCGCCTAAACTACTCGCAAGAAACTGGTATTTTGTCGAAAGTGGAAGACAAATCAGAAAATTCGGGTCCTATATAGACTAAGACTATTAAGAATAGGGTAAAGATATGGAGCATAAAGGAGCAAATAGTCGTCCTCGGTTTGCAACAGTCGTTGTATAACCAATCTGATTTCATTTTTTGTACTAATATCGAAGACACTGGGCTGACGCAAACTTGGCAGATTGTTGGGAGTGGGGATACCTGCCATCGGGTGCAATCTTCAAGGGGGATGTTTTTTACATGAAGGGGAATAACAGTAGCACAATTATTGGGCAGAAATTCATGCAGATATTTAGTGAAAGGTTAATTTCAGGAAAAAGAAGTAGAAACTGTAGAAACCTTTTGGGAGAGACCACTTTTCAAGATTGGTAATGCGTAGCAGGTTGCCTGCATATGCAAGGTATGAAAAATCAGTGAAACTAGAAGAGCGAGTACCCGAGATTTTAACCAAAATACTAACTAAAAAGGGTAAGAAATTAGACCCGTCCTTAGCGTGCTTCTTTTCGTATAGTACTATAATAGTACTTGGTTTATATTTTAGTTGAAAATGAATGCCAAAATTTGAGGTATTCATTTCAATAATTCATTATTCTATTATAATTGTATAATAGTACCTGGTGTATATTTTGGTTGAAAATGAATACCGAAATTTAAGGAGCTTTGGAACATCAAGGACATAAATACAAAGACTATTTTCCTTAGAGGAATTATCAAGGAGTAGGGAAGACGGAATTCTATGCATATACTTACAACTCACCCAATGCCGAAACCAAATTGATTCTACCCACATTTACATTTTTAGCTAAAGAAGGTTGAAGGATATAGTCAAATCCTTTGCTAATATTCCGAGAAATATTAATTGGTCTATGTGAAGAACATTGGAGTGGTGATTTATCATCTTTTTATTTATTTGAATCGACAAAACGGTACTTTACATTATTATTACATTGCGTAAGCAAAATATGAAACTGTACTGTTTACGAAACACTTTTTACACGATTAAGACACAATAAAACTGGAGAACACACACGTCATGATTTCATACTCTCTGTATATTGAGGTAATAGCATGCCCTTCACCCAGAGGCCACTGGTGTGACCTTAAAATAAGTTTTAGAATAATTACTTCATAGTTTACTGAAATAAAACTAAATGAAAAAGATAGATGACAAAATAAGATGTATTCATCATCAAATACACATACATTATTACATTTTACTAGTCCCCAAAAGGCTCATTGGCCTGTAAAGAAGGGGGAAGACAAACGAGTCATTTACTGAGAAAAAAATAAATACTTACTCACAGAGAGAAGAACGAAATGGAGAAAAAATATAAATAAAATAAAAACTATAGAACACCAAACTAAATAGATTGAATAGACCAAATTAATTAAGTAAATTAAATAGACTCCAATAAAACAATAAAATATATAAGAAAAATAAGATAAAAATAGCTTCTAAAAAGCCAAATTTTTTTTTTTTTACTATTTTTTGAACAAACTGAATGAGTGGCACCTTCGAGGTGATTCAGGCAACTTATTCCATACAATATGAGTCGCCATTAAAGGATTAAAATCTTACCTTACGCAAGGAGTAAAAAGGAACTTGAATATGATCTTTGCATTGCGAATATTATAATTATTCTGATCAGAGGTAAAGGTGGCGGAGTTTAGGTCGGTGTTTAGGTGCACCTGACGATTTGCTTAAAAGAGACAATGCACCCAAAGAAGGCGATGCACCAAAAAAGGAGGATTAACCTGACAAAGTATCTAAGAATGACAGTGCACCTAAATTATGCACCTAGAAAAGCCGTCGTGCTTCAATATTCACCTAAAAAAGCCGATGCGCCTAACAAAGACAATCCACATGCCGATGTTTCATCGAAAAATAGCGTTCAGACTTCAGAGTTAAAATACAAACCTTAATTTTTCACGTTACTTTGCATCAGCGGCATCACTTAATGATGCTTAGAAGAAATTAAAAAAAGTAACTGCAATTTATTTTGGTAGTTTCTCTTGTTGATAATGACCAGTACGACATCGCCTTTCCATAATATTACTGGTTCAAAAACTGAAAAACTTCGAAGAAAGAGACACTTTCTTAAAAATTTCCTCATCCCTGAAGACCTGCTCCTTTGGTATATTTTATGAGTGCTCCTTTCTGTCTAATTCAGCTTCAGTTTTTTTAGGTCTTCTCATGTGGGGACCTCCAGGGACAGGTAAAACTTTAGTTGCCAAGGCTGTTGCCACGGAGTTTTCTCTGAATTTCTTGAGCATCAAGGGTCCTGAATTGCTCAACATGTATATTGGACAGAGCGAAGAAAACGTGAGGGATATATTTCGACGAGCAAAGGAAGCACGACCCTGCCTTATCTTTTTTGATGAGCTCGACTCTCTTGCTCCTAATAGAGGAAGATCTGGTGACTCTGGTGGAGTCATGGACAGGTAATTTTTTCATACTTAATACAAGGAATGAGTTGAAAATTTTCAGGTCTCACACAGAGATAATATTTGTGTGTTAGATATTTTAATGCCATTATCCGCTGTTTTCTTTTTATAATCGATTTGAAAATCCTGATTTTGTTGAAATTTTTTTAGTACTTGTTTCATGCTCCTGCAATAGGATTACTGTCATCACAACTTCCATTGTACAATCATTTCATCTTTACACCTCTTGAGTCTCAAGACACACTGGCAAATATTCCTCCCCCATCCTCCTCCTCTAGATTATTATTTGAACCATCGCATCGGTAATTACTCGGTATGGTTGTCAAGCTAGGCAGTTAGATTAAGCGAAAAGATCGGTATATTGCTTGAATGGAAAAATAAGCTTAAAAAAGATAGAGTCAAGCAACAAACAATGGATGAATAGAAAACGAAATAAGGCTAAAAATATTATACTTAGGCTGAGTAAAACATAACTTAAGCTAATTAAAATGAATAATTTAGGCTAATTAAATGGAAATACATAATCAGTTAAAGAAATAAGCTTTTTATATTAAGAATTTGCTAAGATAGGAGACTTTCAGACACCATTTTGACCAAGTCTATGATCATGTTTTTTCGGTATTTTATCCTCAAAGCATTTGATTAACTGTCAACCTTGTCACAAGGTTGCAACAATACTACCTGGAAGTAAAAATTAAATTAAGACGTTATTTTGTTTGCCATTTGAAAACTAAATCATTGTTTTTCGACCTGCTAAAATACCAACTTTCTTGTATTCTTTTTTTTCCAACTTTTGATAACCATATTCAGAGGTAGAGTATCTATGTTTTCCTTGGCTTGTATCAGAATACCCAACTATTCAGCCTTTCTTTCTGACTTTTATCTTCATCGTGAATGAAATATTCTTTTTTCCTTATCGCGATATTGTCCCGACTAGGACAGCCCTGGAAAAGCAGCCGAAACTCTGAAACACGGAAGTATGGAAGCAATATATACTATCAAAAGAACCTCAAAAATATTCTGATTCCAGATATGTAACATATATTAAGTTTAGAAGTTCGCATAAAAAATTATCAGCATAAATAAGTTTGCATAATTTCCTAAAATGGGGAAAACCCGTTCGAAAGGGATGCAATCTGCATGAAAACTACACCATCAAATTCTGGCTGCCTAAGAACCGCCTGAAGGAATTGTCAAGTCCCTAACTACAAAACTGAAATTTCATTGTTTTTGTGTCAAATGTAAATATTAGACTTAATAAAAATTATAAAAGGAATTATAAAGGAAAATTACTTTAAGAAATTATAAAAGGGGATATATTTCAAATTCTTTGTGCCATTTTCAGTGAAGGCTATTCTATTCAATCGTTAATGAGGGTAAATCTGGCGTTCTCACTTCCAATTTCCAGAGTGTTTAAATGTTTTTACCCCTTTACTTCGCTTATTGTCTACTTCTTATTCTATATTTATTTGCTATTACCCTGTCGTATACTATTAAATGGGATAGCCATGCGCTTTCAAAATTTAGATGCCACCGTATACTATATTCTCTGCATTTTTGTGAATTTTGTTCGGTGTTAATTGGAATATGCTTGTCTTGTTTGAATCATAGTCCATGTGAGGGATGTAAGTTTAGAATTGAACCAATCTAAGAGAGAACTTGTTGAAATTAAATTTAAAGTGCAGTGGCTATCCTCTGAAAAGAGATTGATCGCTGTCAGATGGAAATTTCGAAAAACTCCAGATGCATATCGACGATTATAATACTAACAAGTGGTTGATTTTCAGTATTTCTAATATTGTTTGTATTTCTTTTAACTTTCTATATTAGGCTGGAAGTTTTAAATTCACATTTTTTTTAAGTATCCAAGATTTTTCGTGACTGATTTTCATTTAATGTTTTCTGAATGTATCTACTTTAAGAAGAAAATATGGTTAGTTTCGGAGAAATATACTTCCATCGACGATTTTCTAAGAAAAGTGGTTGTTTACAAGACAAATACGGCTTCCAAATAAAGCCTACAGGGCAAAATTTCTATGGGCCTTATAATCAAAGAAAAGATACAAACATATAGTATATAAGCCAATCCAAATTTTGAGATGGGGATAAGGGGGCAAAATATTATTTTTCCGGTCATCACGAAAGAATCTGCACCACGATTTTGTTTATCATGCCTATCGTCCCACCGGTTCGATTGCTAGTTATGTAATAATAATCGTTCACTTTCTTCTGCTTGACAATATTTCCTAGTTGATACTAGGAAATATGAAAGAAAGTTCCATTCTTCAAGGGAAAAAGCAAGAGATCTATTTTATATACCAGATAGAATGAGAAAATTACTTCAATGCCACCCCTTGTAGAAACTTCTCCTAGGGTATTTCAAAAATACTGATATAATCACATTCCCAATCGACGCAAAAACCATACATTCAAACCATTTCATTAAACATTATATATTATAATCATCACCCTCATCGCTATTTACCAATACGGTGAAAAAATAACTACAACAAATCACTCTCACTAAAGGCATTTCTTTAATAAAGCTCTTAAATAATGAAATATCACCACAGTGATGCATTTTTTGATGAAAATGGTTCCAACTTGATCAAAGGTGACACATTTTGATGACTCAAAGCAATGAAAACGGTCAAGCAATCTGGCTGAAACAATCAAGGTCTTTTGCCTGTATTAATTTTGATAGACCATTAAGATTTTGATGGTCTTTGATTGATCAAGATTTATATTGTGTGCACGTCTAAAATTTAAAATATCTGCTAGTAAAAATGCTTAAGGATTATTTGGCAAAAACATGAAATTATATTTTTTCCTTGTACATTCTTAAGCAATATCCTCTCGGATTTCACTTTGAGACGATTAAAAAAAAAATGGATGGATTGATGATCGATTGATTCACTTAATTATGCATAAAACAGGCAAGTCGTTCAATAGATGAACCATTGTCAAGAGCATCTCTTACGCCTAAATAGGTTTCTTGGAAAATAGCAGCGAAAGTCAACTTGTAACTCACGTGGCCCTGCAGCACCAAGGGCCACAAAAGTTGAATTGATGCCTAATATTCCGCTGACCTATCATTTGATTTTTACCTATCATTTGATTTTTATCATTTGAACTTTGAACTTCAGTACTGCCTAAATTTAATGCTAGGTTTTTGGGCCATGCACCCCAATATGCTCTCTGTAAACAAAGTAAAAAGGTTAACTTTTCTAGGATTGTTTCTCAGCTACTTGCCGAGCTAGATAGTTTGTCTACCCTAAATGATATCTTTCTTCTTGGCGCCACAAATCGGCCAGATATGATTGACCCGTCGCTTCTTCGACCTGGGAGGTAAAGAGATTTTGACTTCACTTATTTCTATGACATCTGCTAAAATTTCAGAGAAATTCATTTCTCTTAAATCTTCTCAATACGGCTTCAGAGCAGTAACATCAATAAATTTTAGTTATGACTAACCTTTTTTGAACCCCTTTGGTACCCGTACTTTTTTAAATGCTATGGACGTTAGTCACGCATGCAGCATTAAATTGGCCACATGCATAGCCTTTGGAGACTTCCTATTTTGATAATAAACAAGTTTTGTTGTACAAAGCCAACATGGGAAATTAAGTAATTATATTACTAGTTTTAATTAAATTTTTTTTTAAATCGATAGCTGAATTTTAAAATTAGCTGTAGCATGTACTTTTTCTTAACGTTAAAGTTTTTAGCACTTTAAAAATTCCTATTTTAATTAATAGGCCCTTGTATTCGGGAGTCGTTCTTAAAAAATTGAAACATACAGTTAAACTCTAGCGTTAAGAGCAAAGTATTGAGGTGGGACAACTCCCTCATGTCTGAAATAATTTTTCTTTCTGTGTTTTAACATTGCTCCTTACTTTCAGTTGAAAAAACTTGTTTCTTATTTAATATCTGATCGTTTTTCAAATAATGAAGGTAAATCTGGTTCATCCTCCATAAAAATTCCCTCCTCTCATCGGGAACTGCTCCATGGAAAGCTCCTCCCACGTGAAATGCACTCCCTCGTAAAATCCCCCTGGGCTATTCCATTCTCACTGAAAATCCCCCCCCCTCCCTCCGTAAATTTTTTTGCAGAAGCTTCAGCCTGAAAAATTGTCCTTAGCATACTTTAATTTAAAAAATACTTTGTTTTAATCGTTTTTTCCGATCACTCCTGAAACCCCCCCCCCTTCCTTGAAAATTATTTCCTGGAAATCCAAATATGCTGAACATTTTCCTCAGACGATTCCCCCGGAATATCTACTTGTGAAATTGATTTGGCAAAATGAAATAATACAAATGAGAAGAATTAAATAAGAAAAATTTCGTATAGGAATTCTGTCAAATCCCCCCCCCCCCCCAGTGTAAAATATCTCCTGTAAAGTTTACCCCCTGGAAATTTCCCTCCATACAGAAAATTATCCCCATGGAAACAAACCCCAAAGCCAAAATACCCCCCCCCCCCCTGAAGAATGTACCGTCCAATAAAAAATACTATACTTAAGCAATGGATAAATTTTGTAGTTTAAAGACTTATACCTAGGGGCTGGGGGGAGTGTCATGTTATCTTCAGCTTTGGGACTTTTCAATTGTGCTTACCAAAATGGCTGTCTCAAAATTTTGATCGGACGATATTGGGGGGGGGGAGGGGTGTGGTAGGGGGGCTATATGCCCTCCAATCTTTTTGATGACTTATAAAGGAAACTAGAACTTTTAACTTCCGTTCAAAGGGCCCTTTCCTGATGTTCCAGAACCATTGTTTCGATGCAATCAACCCTGAGAAAAAACAACAAACTAACAAACACAAAACAAATAAACACGCATCCGTGATTTTTCTTCATATTAAATAAAAAAAAAAAAATTCTTCAACTGAAATTAAGGAGCAACATTAAAACTTAAAACGGACAGGAATTATTACGTATATGCGGGGGGGGGGCAATCCCTCCTCAATACCTTGCTCTTTACGCTATAGTATGACTTTTTTCTAATTATTTAAGAACGACTTCTGAATTACAAAGGCCGTTTAATTAGAATAAAAGCCCTTAGAAAAGTTCTAAAAAAGCTTCAGCGTAAAGAGCGAGGTATTGAGGAAGGGGTGACCCCCCTCGTATACGTAATAATTTCTGTTCGTTTTATGTTTTAATGTTGCTCTTTACTTTCAGTTGAAAAAAAAATTGTTTTTTTCATTTAATTTCTGATCTTTTTTTAAAATAATGCTGGGAAATCCAGCTCCCTCTCCGTGGAAATTTTCCTCCCCCCAGGAAAAAATCCTCCGGGGAAAGATCTTTTCATGTTATGCGCCCCTCCACCAAAAAATCTCCCCTGAGGAACATCTATAGACTTCCCAACAACCAATGTGTAAACAATAAGCAAAGCTCAGAGATTGCTGCCCGTCTCCCGGGGACTGTGAGGGGCCAGTTCATCCTCAAAGACATATCTTTTAGATTTTTCGTCTATGTCGAAAGCAATGGCTATCTCAAAACTTTGATCGTGCGACTTTGGGTAAAAAATGAGCGTGGGAGAGGGGCTAGCTGCCATCCAATATTTTGGTCCTTTGAAAAGGACGCTAGAACTTTTGATTTCCGGTCAAATGACGCCTCTCCCGACCTTCTGCGATCACTGTCTCGATACTATCACTCCTGAAAAAAAAACGCATCCGTGATCTTTCTTCTGGCAAAAAATGTAAAATTCCACATTTTTTTTACATAGGAGCTTTGAACCTCTACAGGAGGGTTCTCTGGTGTGCTGAATCTGATAGTGTGATTTTCATTAAGATCACTTGATTCCGTGGGGGTGTGTCCCACTTTTTCAAGAATTGGGCAAATTTTCTCAGGCTTACCTGAGATGGGTAATATCAAATTTGATAATTTTTATATATTTTGAGTTAGTATAAAAATTCGATTCTTTTGATATATCTATTGTTATCAACGCTCTGTTGCTTAGAGTTTCGGTTACTATCGAGCTGCATCGCTCCATTACGGTACAGTTCGTTACTACGAAATGTTTGACAGAAAATACAAAATTCCACATTTTCGCAGATAGGAGCCGAAAATCTCTCCATCAAAGTTCTCTAATACGCTGAATCTAATGGTGTTATTTTCATAATGATTATTTCACCTTTAGAGGGTGTTTCCTCCCTTTTTCGAAAATCAGGCGAATTTTCTCAGGCTCGTAATCCCTTATAGTTACACGTAATGAATTAATATTAATTTATGTTCAGTGCTTAATGAAGTAAGCTTTATGAACACTAAGCTTAACGAATCTTATCTATTTGGAATCAGCATTATAAGCCGATTCTTTTAGTATATTTATTGATATCAAAATTCCATTTTTTTAGAGTTTCGTTTACTATTGAGCCATGTCGCTCCTTACTTACAGTTTGTTACCACGAACTGTTCGATTACATTGGTTGTTTGAATTTCGGAAGGAACGACAATTCATATTTGCCGTTTTATTGCTGAAGAAATCGTGTACGAGATATAAAGAGGCTAATAATTCGATCAGTACTGCAGCGGTCAGCCTAGTCAACTATTGGGGCCTGGTGACTGTACAGGCATTCTTTGTCCCAGACATGTAGTTCTTTTATTATTCTTTGACTAATTTGAAGTCTTTGTCCTCAGACTTTTAGCAAAGGTTCCTAAACCCTAAAAAATGTCTTTCTGAAATTGGGCATTTATCAATATGTACCCTGCATGCAAAAAAAAAAAAAGAAAAAAAAAAGAAATGGAAATGTGGAATGAGACATGATTTGGAAAAACGGAAATATGGAATACTGCTAAATATAGGCTGCTATTGCTACTATACTAATGTCAATTTTAAGATGGTTCTGTATATAATAGCGTTCGCACAATAAAATCCTTGTATCATTTTATTTCAGCAATTCCTTTTTACAAGAATTCGAGAAGGCTTACAAAATAATGGTGTATATACGTGCCAGTGGTGGTTTTAAGGGAGGGGCAGAGGGGACACATGCTGTGGGCGCAGAAATTTTAGGGTTTCAAAATTTCATGTAAATAATCTAACGGTTATAATTATTTTGTAGTGTTTAAAATTTTATTTTTATTAAAATAAAGTAGAGGCCGCAGTTAATAAATGAAAATAATTAATAAATTATTGGTTATTTAATAAAATAAAAATAAATTGAAAATAACTAAGTAATAATTAAAATAAATAAATAATAATAATTAAATAATTTAATAATAAGGGATAAAATAATTAAAATACAAAATATTAATTAATTTAATAAATTGACAATAATTTTATTAAATAATGAAAATTTTGTTAAAATTTGGCCTAAAACTTTTCGAAAACAGGGAGGGGGGCTGTTGGTCAAGACTGCCACGGGCACAAGAGAGAATAGAACTGCCACTGATAGGTGCATGAAAGCAAATAAATGTTGCAGTGTCCATAAAGGAAGCAACATCTTATTCTGCATCTCCTTTTTTTATATTTGAATGCGCTTGCTTTCTTGTTCTGTTTTATTAATATCTTTTCATGACCATCGTTCTTCGGGAAGTGAATACAATTCATAACTATCTCTGACATTTAGATATTTATTCCAGAAAAACAAAACAAGAAAAACAGGGTCATGGCGACAAACAAATTGATATTCTTATCTCTGGGGCATGAGTAAAGACTATCCATCACCTTTACCCTCCCTAAATACTTCCCATTTATACTCTTTAGCTTGAGGTCTGTCTCCTTTTCGTTGGCTGCTTTGCCCTCCCCTGTGTGCCCATTTAAATCTCCCAGAAATATTAAATGATCAACCGGAAACTGCTCTGAAAAACGATTCATATCATTTTGTAACATCTCCCACGTATTGTCTTTGCTAAAGGTGCTAAATTTGGGTGGTAAATGCAATGAATAAAAGATAAACGACTTATAACCAGGGTTGCCGTCGTTGGTGATTTATCACCAAATTTGGTGATTTTTTTTCGTTTGGTGAATTTTTGGTCATGTGGAGATTTTTAGTTGATTTTCCCTTAATTTTGGTGATTTTATTATTAAATCTGGTGATTTTACTATGTTTACGTTACAGTTTTTTAAAACAATGAAGCAAATTCTCATAAAAATTCTATTAAATAGACTCAATTGTCAGTGGATGGCGAATTTACTGCATATCAAAATAACCGGTCAGGGGAGATGACCAAAAGCCGTGCCACCCGTAATAGTACAGAAAACAAAGTAATAGACGGCAATCGCGGGATCTACGACACGCGGTGTTAGGAATCTTTTGATCTACGAAGTTTGTTGCAGGCCCAGAAAATATATTATATTATTTATATTTATTCCTATATTCACATCCTAACGCCTAAGTAGGTGGGGCTATATACTTATTTCTAGTCATCAACTACTATAATAAGCAGAGATGGGCTAAACTCTACATAAAGTATGATTCTAGCTGAAAGGCTTTTGACTATCTTGGAAAATAGTTGCACTAGGAGAGTGAAACTTTTAGAAATGAACTCAAGCCCTAAATCATGCCCCAGGAAGGTGCATTCTAGCTTCCATTTTAACTGTTTTACTATGTCTAAGGCTTCAGAAATAGCATAGAATTTTTTTCCATAATTTTTGTTGGTCTGCTTAGAAACTTAGGTTTCTAAAACACAACGCTAATGACGTGAATTGGATTTTAAGTTATTTTGGGATTTTATTTTTCAAGTTAAGATGCATTCCTGAAAGTTTCATTCTCATAACCTAACTATTTTTAAGATAGCAAAAGTCCCTTCACCTAGAATTTTACCGTGTATTCACCCATTTTATTCTTGTGTTTGGTATATAGGAGATGTAAGCAAAACCGAACTTTTAAAATCTTCAATGTTATTGATAAAACTACTAACCTAGCCTATTTACTATAATTTCTATTCTTTTTCCCTCTATTGAGTTGAAGTTTTCCCTTTATATTAAAGGTGCAGACTTGGGACCCCTGAAGAAAATAACATTTCTTATCCTTTATTATTCATTAAATTGTACTGTAACAGTTTGTTCTTAATAAAACAGTTGGCGGTAGCGAATTGTAAACAAGGAAGGTTGCAGCTCAATAATAGCTGAAACTCTAAAATTTTTGAATTTTGAGATCAAATTCCAAAAACGAAACGTTGATATAAATAGAAATATCAGAAGAATTTTCCTGTTATGCTGATTCCAAATATATAAGATTCATTAAGTTTTGGTTTACCCATCGAAGGCTACAAGCCTGAGAAAATTTGCTTGATTTTCGAAAAAAGGGGGAAAGAACCCCCAAAAACAGATGAATCTTAATGAAAATCACACCATCAGAATCAGCGTTACTTTGCAGCAAGGGAAAATACATACCAGAAACTTGGACTGTACTTGATACCAAAGGCAACATTTTTCTGAAATCCACCCTTTTTTTGGAGCTTTGGTACAAAATAATCATAAAATCTACTGCAGTCAAGGAATGCTTTTTAAACCAATTTCCCCTTTGTCTTTGAAGTCTAAAAATATGCAATATCTGGGAGTTAACACTTAAAATAGAAACTGTAATTAGCTCTGTGAACAAAATCCTGTGAAAAAAAACATTAGGGTACCAGAAAAATATTGGGGGGGGGGCGACCCCTGGATTTGCCCCTCTATCTGCTACCTGAACTAATGGGCTGTAACGGATTAAAAAGTTTCCTCGGCTCCGTTTTTTTAGTCATCAGCTCTTGTTCATCTTTTCTGCTTCTTTTTTCGATTCCTAGCAAGTAACTATGATACTGTCGATAATTCTGGATTCAATTTAAGCCAGATGAAATCACTAAGGTTTTGGCACTACCCAACCCTCTATGTTCTTTGGCCCATATCTTTGGAATAGTGGCAAGGCGTTATGGTTAAAAAATTCTATTTAGGCCCAAAAATCAAGACTATGTAGTTTTTTTTTCATGATTTTCTGGGGTAATGATGGAGAATTTTCTACAATCTTTCAGGGAGAGTTTTTACCCCGATCACTTGTGCTCCTCAATGCACAGTTGCATCTCGATTTATGTTACTTTTTAACGCTTAGGTTTGACAAAAAAGTATATCTTGGACTAATGGAAAATGCGGAGGCAAAGACTAAAGTTTTGAGAGCTCTGACGAGAAAATTCAACATGGAATCCAGTATAAACTGGGGGAAAATTATTACAAGTCTTCCAAGCAATACTAGTGGCGCTGACCTTTATTCCGTGGCTACTGATGCTGTCATGGTGGCTGTAAATCAACGAGTGGAGTTAATTAAACAAGGTTTGTGATTGCTCTGTCCTATATATTCCACCATCCTATATATATATATATATATATATATATATATATATATATATATATATATATATATATATATATATATATTATATATATATATATATATATATATATATATATATATATATATATATATATATATATATATATATATATATATATATATATATATATATATATATACAAATATATATATATATATATATATATACAAATATATATATATATATATATATATATATACAAATATATATATATATATATATATATATATATATATATATATATATATATATATATATATATCTATATATATATATATATATATATATATATATATATATATATATATATATATATATATATATATATATATATATATATATATATATATATATATATATATATATATATATATATATATATATATATATATATATATATTCCACCATCCTAAGCACATAGTCCACATCCTTTAGGATTTTTCAATTTTTTTCAACAATTGTTTTTGTAATTTCGTTTAGTTTAATCGTTTGTTCATGCATATTTTATTTATTCATGCATTTTCTTTTTATTTACTGTACAATTCAAATAAAAAACTATGGGAAACTTATAACATTTGGAAATTTGGCAATATAACATGGGAAGATAGAGACCTAAAACTACTAGCACCATTGAGAGTATGGCGTCTAGCAATTTCATTAAAAAGTAGGAAATTTTAAAGAAAATTGGACAATTGATGTACTTAATATGCCATGTTATAGGATTAAATCCGAAACTTTTCTGTAAGTGATATGATTATTCTCCAGGTTTTAATTTGTAGGAATCATTTTGAACCAATATCCAATCTGCATAAATTACGCTGAAGTTGGCTTGAGAAAATCTTAGCAAGTCAATTAGGCTATTTGACTTTTACCTTGTAGGCCACCAGTGACCAAGTTTTGATTTATTTGCTCTTCCCTACATTTTAAAGTAGATAAAAAGGTGATATGGAGCAGTTTAAGTTATGCTAAAAAGAAGCAAATTCACAGAAGACTAGATGCATGAGTGATTTTCCTTTTCGTCACTGGTGCCATTTTCCACTCTTATAGGTATCCAACACTTTTTAGTTTGAACCGATGAGAATACAATTTTTATACCAATTTTGTACGATATACCGGTATTACGCCATGCAAAATTTGTCTTTGTCGCCTAGGCTTGATGGCTATACGGAGTTTTTCTTTTCGGAACAGGGTAGTTATATCTAGAGTCGGACTTGAATATGATCAAATTTTCAAAGAGTATAAGTATTTTGAACAAGATTAAAAAAAGAAGCATTTTTTGCCCTGGGTCTCTTTCTCTCGTCCTTCCTTTTTTTTGTATAAGCATGCATGTTGAAGTGTACTGTTTTCAAATGAAGGTGCGATTAATTCTGCATAATTCTTTTCTCAGTATGTTTACTACGATGCAAAAGTTTGTCCTAAGTAAATACCTTTTACGTATTAAAGGTGCAGGCATAATGCAAACGTACAAGAGCATATGGGACGATATAGTCATCTTTTTTTAAGAAAAAGAAAAACACTGTAGCATATGCTGTTTTTTGACCACCGGTGTAAAATAGTTTACCCCCTATATATAAAATACTAAGCCCCCCCCCCAAAAAAATGCCTGGGACTCCAGCTTGATCCCCTAGTTGTGAGACAAAACAGGATGTATCTACCAAGCTGCGTATAATATGCTTTATCTTTTAATGAAAGCTAATGAATGAATGCAACCTCTGTAATTACATAGCATAGTCATTTGCCTTTAGAAAAAGAAGAAAAAAAATGCATTCCCTCTTATGAGCATCCGACAAGCAACTGACGGATCTGATCGTGAAGACGGTTGCCGATTCTGCACAATCTCGTCATAGTTTTCAGATTAGCTGGTGGCTTATGAACGCTACGTACGCTTGCAAATTGAATAAAGTAAGATTACTTGATGTGGGAGCATCAGTTTTTCTTGTTAAGTTATGCTAGAAGAGCTAACACACTAGCATTGTTTTACTATTTACTAGTCCATTATTAAGAGTGCATATATTTAATAGGTAAAGCAAATGAGAGTGATGCGTTGCTGCTTTCAACTGAGGATTTTTGCGCTGCAGCTTTGCGATTACAACCATCAGTCTCTTCCATTGAACTGCGGAAGTACCAAGAAATGTTTCATAAAGATAAACGGAAGTGATATCTTAAAATATGGAGTGAGTCTGTCTTGGTACAAAAGAAAAGTTGAATAAATCATTTTATCACTGGGGTCTTTTTGTTTTTGTCTATTTATTGTTGGTACAAAATGTTGGCACCCCTCGAAATTCAATACTACTTTACTTGTTTATTCTTTTCTCTTATGATTTTTTTTCCGTAGAGCGATTTTTGTGTCCGTTTTTTCGCTTTTCGATTAAGCTTCTCTTGAATTTCTAGTTTTCAATCAAACAGTTCGTGGTGACGAACTGTAAGTAAGGAGCAACCCAGTTCAATAGTAACTGAAGCTCTAAAAAACGGAATTTTGATACCAATAGACACATCAAAAGAATCAGATTTTTATGCTCATTTCATATATATAAGTTTCATCAAGGTTAGTTTTATCCATCAAAAGTTACGCGGCTGAGAAAATTTGCCTTATTTTCGAAAAAAGGGGGAGACAACCCTTAAAAATCATGGAACTTTAATGAAAAACACACCATCAGATTCAGCATATCAGAGAACCTTACTATAGAAGTTTCAAGCTCCTATCTGCAAAAATGTGGAATTTTGTATTTTTTGCCAGGGCTCGTTTGGGCTACTTTCAAACAGAGGATGTTACTCAGAAATGCCTTATGTTAAATAAAAAAAAGGCCAAATTGTCTGGAATCGTTCTAGGGTCGTTTAATACATTATATTTTAGACCGCCTTGCAAACAGAAGATGTTATTCAGAAATGCCTTGTGTTAAATAAAAAAAGGGGCCAAATTGTCTGGAATCGTTCTAGGGTCGTTTAATACATTATATTTTAGACTGCCTTGCAAACAGAGGATGTTTTCAGAAATGCCTTATGTTAAATAAAAAAAAGTGCCAAATTGTCTGGAGTCGTTCCAGGGTCGTTTAATACATTATATTTTAGACCGCCTTGCTATTCCATTTATAATTAGAATACAATGAAAATAAAGAAAAAACAATATATGAAGAATATAAAGATAAGTGTGCAAATTAAGATTGTAATACGGAAATAAAATCCTGGTCATGACAGTAATCAAGTGCTCTCGGTGGAGCTCATTCAATGCTCTCGTCAGAGTAAGACGCATTCAAGATTCAAGACGTCTGTGTAAATTAATGTGAAAATATTATTTCAAGGATAGTTGGATATATATCAAGTCTATTAGTTCATAATGGGACGGGAAAGGAAAAACCCTAGACAAGAAGGTATGAGTACATTAGACGCCTCAGAGAATAGCTCTAGCTCGAGACAAGAATTATCAGACTTTAAGCAAATTCTCGATGTCGTAAAAGAAAATGTTAATAAGCTAGACAATATCTACAATCAATTAGGAAGTCTTGCGGCAAGGGTCGATAATCTGGAAAAAGAGCATTTGCTACTTAAAACTAAGATGAATAATATTCAACTGAAAATTGGAAAAATGAAAATGATACGTCTTGCCTCAAATCGAAAATAAAAACATGTACCGATGAAATAATGAATTTAAGAAGAAAAGGTGAAGACTGTGTGGGTCGGATTGTGAGAATGGAAGCCGCTAAATTAGAAAACAATGCTATTATATGGAATGCTGTGTGCGAGGACAATGCTAACGCTAAAGTTTTATTCACAGACTTAGTTCGCCGTGGATTAGAAATGCCGGATGTAAATTTCACGATCACACACTACGATAGAAGTCGTGAATTTTTGAAGGTGACACTGAATAAAGAAGATGACAAGTTAGCGATGATAAAAAATGCTAGTAAGAAAAGGGTAAGACCTTCCATGGAAACAATTCGAACTTATTTATTAGTGACGATGTTCCAGCCTAAATTCGTAAAATGCGTCAGCTGTTATTGGTGACATGTGATAAATTAAGAAAAGTTCACGGATATGATGCATGGATATACAGGGGAATTCAGGCATATTTGTTTGCGAAAAGACCTGACGGTTCGACTACAAAATACTCATTTAGTGATTATTTACCAGAGGTCGACGACTCTTCGAGAGTCGAGGAGAAGCACATCCAAGTTTACAAGTGGATACTTCTGTGGCATAAAATTATTACGGATGATATGTTGGAGCGCTCTGTTGTCATTATTTATTTCATATAAGTATGTAATGTTTAATCTTGTTTTACTTAGCCTGTTTGTTTGCATGTATGTATTGTTTATATCCCTTCTTCTAAATTCTTATTTATTTTTCTTTATTTACTTTTTTTTTTTTGCTTTGTTTGATTATTTAGACCCGCACAGAGGTCTTTCCGATTAGCAGTATTGAAAGAAATCAACTTGGAGTGAAGACATCTTTCTTTTCTTTTCAAAGTTGTTCCTATTTGTGTTACCTTTTTTTTCCTTTTGTTTTTACAGGGACAACCATCAAGGATGGTTGACCATTACGTGGTGGTAATATTTGGTAATGGATAGAGGAAATGGTGGAATTGCATCATCAAGGTTAAATGAATTTGAACGTGATTCTCTTTTGTTTCTTTCAGTTTTCCAAAATATTGTAGCTATTTAGATAATTGCAATATAATTATTATATAGATAATTATTCTATATATAGATATTTTTATAATTATAAAAATATAATTATTATATAATTATTATATAGATATATAATTATTATATAGATATAATTATTATAATTATTATATAGACATAATTATTATATAGATATAATTATAATTATTATATATAATATTTGTAATTATTATATAGATATAATTATTTAGATAATTGCAATATAATAATTGCAATTATCTTGCAATATAATTGCAGATAATTGCAATATATCTGGGTACTTATGCATTATATGGTAAATGCCGCTATATACTGCATAGGGAAATGCTACAGGAAACCAGTCTAACGGGTATTTGCAATAGATAAATGGATCGCAAAGCGTGGTTTGTCTTTGCGTTTACAATATTTGTACTATTGTTTTTTGGGGTTTAGGGGGGAAAAGGTACCTAGGTTAAGTTAGGTTACGTAATTAATATATACTATGCTTTAACCCCACCCCCTAATGTGCAAATATATATCCCAAATTTGTTTCTAAACTTTTATATTTTCATCTTATTTTATTTCACTAGCATTAACCAAACTTGACTTCTTTCGCGTGTAACATATAATGCGTAAGTACCTATATTTGATATTCCAATAAATCAATATTTATTTTTGAATGATTTAGCAACGACTAATGTTAATACAAGGAGGATATCTTTTGGAATTGTCGAGGCTGGAGGACTGCCCAAGATGCGATTGAATTTTTTTTTATCGACATCTAATACGGATATTTTAGGCCTATGTAAAATTATTTTAGACGAATTTTCAATTGAAAGTATTCATGTTGAAGATTATCAAATTGTTCATGTCAGTCGAAGTAGCCAAAAGCAAGGTAGTCTTGGTGTTTGATTTAAAAATTGCATGCCAGCTCGCGCAAGAATAAATTTTTTGCCAATGAATTAAGTGTTATTTTCCTAATAATCAGAAACTGCTTATCGCAGTTATTTACCGTACTCCGTCAGCTAGTCAGATAGAATTCATAAATCATTTTGAAGCTTTGTTGGATAAATTAGCTTGTCTTAATTTTCCTTATCTAGTTATGGGAGATTTTAATATTGATTTAATGAGCCTTGTATCTGCTAACTAGAATAAAATGGATAGAAACACTGTGCAGTTTTTAGAATGTCCGTTAGCTCATGGATTAAACCCTTTATGTTTTATGCCATCCAGGATAACTGATAGGTCATTTTCACTAATTGATAATATCTTTTCACCTTACAGCGCCGTTAATACATTTGTCATTTCTAATGATTCATCTGATCACTGCATAATTATGACTGATTTTCCGCTTTATATCCCCTATAATAAAAAGAGTCAAACGAAGCATCCAGACTTTTCGCATAAAAAATTGTTAAATTTAACAGAAGGGCTTGGTGACGTTGAGTGGAGTCTAGTAATTAATGAAAAGAATCAAATCAATCCTAAGATAAGTTTTATGATATATTGACTGAAAAACTTGATCAATTTTGTCCATATAGAATTTCAGTTGGAAAGAGAAATGCTCCAAGAAAACCCTGGGTAAATGAGTCCCTTTTGAGATTTTTTTTTATTTGTGGTGGGAATCAGGCGTTTCCACCTCGCCCGGCATCGATGGTCTTGGAGACCTTCTTGGACCATGTTGAGCGATCTTCTGCCAGCTGCTCTGCAAAAGCGAGCCACTGAGTTGACCATCTGTGTCCGACCTTTCTGAAACCCCCGATAGGTTCAAAGTTTGACTTGGCCAGGTTCCACCAGTTCTTCCTCTGTCCTCCTTGGCGTCTCTTCCAGGAGCTAATAGGCTCGACTAGAAGTATTTGGCGAGGCAGGTACTCTGGCGGCTTCCGTAATACATTGCCCAGCCATTTCAAACTGCGTTCTTTAATAGTGAGCGCAACATCTCTCTGAATATTGCACATTCAACGTAGATCCGCGTTGGAGATACGGTCACGTAGCTGTATTCTGAGAATTCTTCGCAGACAGGTATGCTCAAACACCTTCAGTGTATTCTCATGCTGTAGTTTTACCGAACATGTTTCGCATCCGTAAATGAAGTATCCTACAGAAATAAATATAATGCGTTTTAAAAATTATAAAAACCTGTTGGTAAGGACTCTTAGAGAAAGTTAAAGAGCTTATTATGAAGATTCATTTCATAATTCTGATTCTCCCCGGAAAACTTGGAGTTTGATCAAGGAAAAAATTGGACGAAATAAACAGTTGTCACATCCCGTTGTATTATAGGACATAAACAGTGAAGAAGTTCGATGACCGGATGCTGTTGCTAATATGTTTTGTGATTATTTTATTGGTGTTGGACAATCTATCGTTTCTGCAGATTTAGATATTTCTTCTCGCAGGATGCATAAACATTATTTCCCTCCCTCTGAAGGTGCGAGCATATTTCTGGCCCCAGTTAGTTTTGCAGAATTCCATAAGGTTATAAAAAAATGTAAAAAGTGGTAATTTAGTGGGATATGATAGACTGTCAATAAAGTTGTTAAGAAACATTGCTGGAGTGATTTTTGAACCACTTATTCATATTTTTAATTTATGTATCAGATCAGGTATGTTTTATTAGTAGATGGTAAGGTGCCCGGGTAATTCTGTTACATAAAAAGGTGATAAATCTGATGTAAATAATTATCGTTAGGTGATAAGACTGTCAACAAAGTTGTTAAGAAACATTGCTGGAGTGATTTTTGAACCACTTATTCATATTTTTAATTTATGTATCAGTTCAGGTATGTTTTCTTAGTAGATGGTAAGGTGCCCGGGTAATGCTGTTACATAAAAAAGGTGACAAATCTGATGTAAATAATTATCGTCCCATTTCAATTTTATCGTCTTTATCTAAAGTGTTTGAGAAAATTTAAAAAGAAACGATTTCAAATTATTTGGATAAGATAATTTTTTTTTTACCAAATACCAGTTTGGATTTAGGGCAAGCCAGTCGACACAACATGCAGTTGCAGCTCTTTTATTATAATTAAATGATTGTTTAGATAATGATTTCCACGTGGCTACTGTTTTTACGATGTTAAGAAAGCATTTGACACATTAAACCATGAAATTCTTTCTGACGAAATGGAAAATGCAGGCATAAGACGAATAGGACTAGACCTAGTAAAATTATACCTGTGTGGACGTAGTATTGCGGTAGATGTCGATGGAAAACTGTCTAATTTAAAAAACCTTAATGATATTGGTGTCCCTTAAGGTTCAGCATTAGGTCCGCTCTTATTTTTGATTTATATTAATGATCTTCCAAAAGTGTGCAGGAGAACATTAGTCTTGCTATTCTATTTGCACATGACACAGCTATGGTACTTTCCCATTATCAGGGCCTCTCTAAAAGTCAAGTTAGGTTAATGCTAGTGAAATAAAATAAATAAAATAGGGTGAATATATAGAAGTTTAGAAACAAATTTCGGCTATATTTTTGCACATTAGGGGTGGGGGGTAGGGGTGGGGGAGTAAAGCATTGCATATATTAAATGCGTAACCTAACCTAGGTACCTCCCCCCCCAAAATCAAAAAACACTGTTTAATATCGTATGCGCAATGAAAATCTTACTATCATTGCCTGCTCTACAACAGATAAGACGTCACAAAACGGGTTTCATCATTGCCAATCTATAGTGTTTAAGCCGAGCGGCCCTGGTAATAGGAAAGTACCACAGCTATATCTGTTAAAGCGAGTGATCCAACTACATTAATTGAAAATTTAATTGTAACTGTTACTTCAGTTAATCTATGGTTTGCTTCTAATAATCTAGTACCAAATTCTACTAAAACTGAATTTATGGTTTCTGGTCGTTCAAAACGCGCCACTCAATTGATTTCTTGTTAGGAGCTTCAGATTGGTGAGAATAAAATTTGTAGGGTTCAGTCATATCGTTAATTAGGAGTGTTTCTTGATCCATTGCTGTCTTTTCGTAATCACATTGATCATTTAAGGGTTAAACTTGCTCAAAATATTGGGTCGAAGTACCGTGTCAAAATAATTTTCCATTTTCTATACTAAAAATAATTTACCACTCTTTAATTGCTTCGTACGTGAATTACTGCACAATTGTTTATCTTAATACCTTTTGGAGGTATTTAAAATAATTACAGCTACTACAAAATAGGGCAGTAAGAATACGGAAATTTTTTACATCGACCATCAAAACTTGAAAATACATCTGAAACAAAAACCATGTTCTTTTTCCCAAATTTGTCAGATTTAAAATGTATACGTGATGTAAATATTTCCTTATGGCATTTTCAAATTCAAAATCCTAAAATTTATTTCTGTAATAAATCTCTGTTGACTTCCTTCGTTCGGCTCGTCGGTGCGCTGGATTATACCGAATTCCTTTTTTAAGATGTGAAAGGTCAAGGTTTTCACTTAGGTACCCAATGCCATTCATTGCGAATAAACATAAGCTAAATGATAAAACTCAGTTTGATTAATCCCTAAAAACCTCAGCTGTATTTAAAGAAGCAATTATTAAAGATTGTTTTTTAATATTTGTTTGTTTGCCTTTAATGATGGAATTTCAAAAATTAATGATATTTTTCTTTGTGTGTTTTGTTGTGGATCCACGGTGGGACGGCCTCCCATGCCCCTCTTGCCAGCATTTCTTTCCTGCCCAGCATTTCTTTTCTCCCTTTTCTTTTATTCCTTGTTTTCTAATTTTTGTTGCTATTGTTTTTTTTTTTGTTAATTAAGTTAGTTTTGCTATTATTATTGTTATTATTATTATTATTATTATTATTATGACGAGAAGTTTTGTTTTGTGTATGTTCCATTATTTATACATCCATCCTTACGAGCCCTACTTTCTGTTGGGGGTTAATGTTTTTTTTTGTATTTTTATGTATATTAAATAAATAAATAAGTATAACTCTGAAAAGTTGGTGCTTCGAAAAGCTGAAAACAGATTTTTAAAATCTTAGTTCCGCGTTTTACGGCCACATTGCACGGATCAACGATGGCAGGATGCCATTTTTCATTCCAGGGATTATTATTTATTTCAAAACTTCGTTTTATAGAGTTTTTGTTGCTTTAAAGATGGACCGCTCTTTACTTACTGCTTAATTATTATGTACGGTTAGTTATGGTCTACTGATGATCATAAAAAGTAAGAAAATAACAGTTTTTTGGAATTGATGTTCTGGAAAAAAATTTGGTACTTGTCGGTTATATAATACACACTCGGGAAGTGAAGTTTGGTTAATGCTAATGAAATGAAACAAAATGTGATGAAAATACAATACTTTAGTAGCAAAATTATGAAACTACCATAAAGAATTATGGAAGGGGGGCCGCCCAGACCGCATTATATTAAATATGTAACATAACCTAACCGAAATACCAACTAAATTTTTAATTAAACTATAGCTATAATGTACTTTCCAACCAAGCCGAAGATATTTGTCTGGTATAAAGAAGTTGCTTGACCAGTTTTGTGATACAAGTTCTCGAGTGTGTATTATATAACCTACAATTACCAAAAATGTTTTGATCCTGAAAAAAAAGAAGAAGATTAAAGCGCCATAGTTTGGGCCCGTTTGGGCTACTTTCAAAAAGAGGATGTTATTCAGAAATACCTTATATTAAATGAAAAAAAGAGCCAAATTGTCTGGGATTGTTCCATAGTCGTTTAATACATTATTTCTTAGACCGCGTTGCTATTCCATTTACGAATGGAATAAAATGAATATATAGAAAAAAATGAGTATAATTTTATTCGTCTGGGTCTCGCGGTTACGGTCTCGCGGAAAGTTTGGGTCTGGGGAAAGTTTGGGTCTTGGGAAAGTTACGGTCTCGCGGAAAGTTTTTAGACGTCTGGGTCTCGCGGTTAGGGTCTGAATATAGGACTGAGAATTATATCGGGCAAATTGAAATAAAATGTTGGTAGACTATCTCTAATTATTTCCTTTTGGTGAAACATTTTCATTTCTAAAAGCAATGTGTCATATTTTTTGATTACTCACCTTCTCAAGCTTTGAGTTTGCCCTGCCAGACTACCTACTTTCTGAATGCAACGGTTAACATTTCTATTATTCAGAAAGAAAAGAAGAGATGGCAAGTTGGCAACTAGCAATGATTTGTCGGGATTCTGAAATAAAAGTTCCAGGAATAGTGGTTATTCTATTATGACAACAAACTTCGTTTTCGAAATCGACTCTGTTATTTAGAGTTTTTTGTAGAGTTTATGAATTCGACTTAGATTTTTTCTTACTCAAAACGATTGCATGGGTTATAATTTTCCACATCGAATCACAATACTTTATGTTTTATAAAGCTATGAATAGTATGGGGTCTTTTATTGCACAGAAAATTCATTTACACAATGTAACATGAGTTTTTGCCAAAATAGGGCATTACATATTGGTTTAGCTTCAAATCTCTCTTAAACGCAACTGAAGTTTTTCACGACGAGAGTCCACGGGGTATATTATCCTTGGTATCTTTCAGTAAATAAGAAATTCAATTATTTATGAAATACTATTCGGTATGAAATTTATTTAGATTTTAGAAACCCGAAGGAAATTAGAAGAACTTAAGATGCGTAATTAATATACTTCACGGAAATTTGTATTTTTGTTAGTGCAATTTTTCTGCCGCAATGCTGCAAAGAATGCCTTTTGTAATTCTTTTGCTTTTTTGGATTATTATCACTGAAAAATGACCTTTTTAGTATTTTCAGTGGAAAAAATGTAAACAACAAATTTGCCCCCTCTAGATGCTAATAACAAATTTGACCCACACCCACGCTGAGTTTTTGTGAAATGACACTGCTGGTCTAGCCTAGAATTAGCCTAACCACTAGAACTAGCATAATTCTGTTAGTCAGCGGACGATTTATGAAAATATTAAGGGAATGAGGGGAGAGTATACAACAAGGGGGACTGTAAATTTCCGGTTTTGGGTTTATGACCATGGAGACTACAACGGTACCCTTTTTATTCTTCCCAGCCTTTCCACTCTAGAAATGGCACCCAAGGTGCACATTTTTGGGTGCCATATAGCACTCAAAGATGGCGTTGACCAGTTGAATTTATAAGATTGAGTAGATAAAAAAATTGGTTTTCAAATGGGCACTTAAACAGCTTTCTGTGATGTTTCAGAACTCCACTAGCGGCAGAGAGAAAAAATAAGGTTTTCCATGCAAAAAGCTTTTGCTCGTTTGGGCTGTAATTCTCTTATTTTGTATTTTTGACCATGGCGATTCTAATGGTGTGCTTTTTATTTTGATTTTACGCCATTTTTGAGGAATTAAGGCTCTTTCAAAATTCTAAAAACAAAATTAGTTCGTAATAACATTTTACTTTAAAGATTAATCGGAATAATATTTACCGTTCCAAATCAGCTACAAATGACAATTTTTCTCACTTGGCATTTTTTTTATATAAAACACATTTTTTAACTTTTGGTTAGAAAGGGCCGTGGCTCGCTCTTTGCTAGATTGCAGCTATCGCTGCAACTATGAACAGTACTTGAAGGCAGACTATGGCCGATGTACAGTATCAATACCATTTATGATCAAATTGAAAACAAGCACGTAATCTTTTCTAAAACTTTGCTGATCCTAATAGAATGGTGAAAATTCAACATTCTGTAAAGGAGAAAACAAAGAAATATCTACTCGTTTGAAACAATAGGTGCCATAGATTTTACAAATCTTAGAAAATGTAATTTTTTCGCCAAAGAAGGAAATGTGTCATTTTAACAGAAAATAAGTCCTGTTGGAACGGAAACTTTTTTGGGCCTTTACTAAGTATCAGCGATTGACGATTATGCGGAAGAGGAACACCAATTCACGGAAATACAGGGGGGCAAGGATTTTTTTCTTGAAAATTAGGATACAAAATATATTTTAAGAATTTAGAGGTTATCTTTAGTTTTCGATTTTTTTTAATGAGAATACTAGAAAAAGGATATTTTTAAAAATAGGGGGAATTACTAATGTATGTGATAAAGATAAGTTTTTTTTCAAGAAGTTAGTTTAGGCAACAGAGAAAAAGAGCGGTTCTTGGAAATATTATCTCGCCTAAAAGTTTAGTGAAATATCTACTGGTCAGTTTTATTTCCAGCTTAAGTGTGCCACCATGACAAACGGTATCTTTTTGCTGCCAATTTGTCTGTCTTTTCCCAATGGAAGTGTAAGTGATTATTCACACTGTAAGTCATCTTTAGTATGTAATAATAAGAGGTACTTTAGAAACAAATTTTTGCTATATATTTGCACATTAGGGGGGGAGTTTTGCGGGTCTGCATGCCTAATTTGTTAGGCACATTTATTCTGCTGATTATGAAGTAAGAATTGTTTTCTAACTTAACACTGCCCAAATACTTTACCCCCCCCAATGTGCAAATATTAAACCCAAATTATATATATTCCATATCTTGTCTCACGGTAAGCTGAAAGAAACTAACGAAAAAAAACGGTTCTATAATGCGTCAATGAATGAACAACTTGAGCGGTAGAGGCTATCAAACAGTTTGTGGTAACGAGAGTAGATTGTATATATGGAATTTGCCTACGTTATGTTCCTTTGCACCTTTCCAAGGCTGATTACCAGACTGGTTATTGCTATTGATGTCAATTGCACAAGGAATTTCACAAGAATATACACTACATTTTCAAGTGCACATTGTAAAAAGTGACCAAACCTATAAAGTGGTCAAACACGTTTTGAAACTATAGTCGAGATTGTATAACATTGATTGTATCAATTTCACAAGAATATGCAGTACAGTTTCACGTGGACATTTTAAAAAGCTGGCAAACTTATAAATTGGTCAAACACGTTTTGAGAGTATAATTGAGATTATATAACACAACCAGACTGGTTTTTGAGGCAACACCTATTTTTTAGGGCCAATCAGAGAGAGATTGGAGGTTATTCTATATACGATAACTTGATTGGTGATTAGATTCGAATAAAAGGAGTGATTTTCATTGCAATTCATATTAGTAAGAGAATTGAATTCAGAGAGAATAGTTTATTTGAGAGGATATTAGTAGAGAAAATGAGCGGAGCGTTTACACTATTGGAGATTGATGGTGGACCCGGCAGCAACAAAGATATACGAATACCAAACGTGGCTGTTGAAATAAGTGGAGGGTGTAGACTATGCCTTGAATGGGACGATATGTATGCCAGATACGTGATATCATTAAGCAAATTTAAAATGGAGGAGCAATTATGTTTTGCTGCGAAACTGAATATTGTGGCATATAAATAGACTTCAGGCAGCATTAGATGTGCTAGTGAAATATATTGATGAGAACAAAATGAATCAGTGATTATTATTGTTGTAATTATGCTCAATAAAATTGTTTCTAAATCAAAGGTATTTTTCTTTCTAATAGTAGACTAGCGTATATTTTTAGAGTAGAAAAAAAAAATCTGGTTAGTTTGAAGTTGGTTGTGAGAGTGTTAGGACTCTAAAAAATGGATATATTTGAGAAAGAGCGAATCATGGGGAATCTAGTGTTTATGGAAAAACGTTTGGTTCTAGATGATGATTTTCTAGAGCTGTCTATTCAAAGGAAGATATTTTCTCAGGGAATGCTTGTCGATATAATGAAAACCGATTCTCCGTCATTAGACTATTGCGTGAAGCTTTTACGTTGTGGTACAAATGCATTTACACAATTTATTGATATATTAATCACGACACGGAAAATTGATATTGTGGATATGCTTTTAAACACTAGCTTAGAAATTTAGGACTTTTTTTCATCAGAAAGATGGCGTTCAAGGATGGTTTACTCCTCTCTCTCTCTCTCCCACTCAATTTATTGTTGTTGGTAGCTGAGTTTTATTGTGGCAGTGGGAGTGTCAAAACATGCAAAAATGTTCCATACATGTCCACTATGCATGTACACACTGGGCAGCTGGTCATCATGTGAGAATTGCACAATGATTGATGAGTATGATGAAAAGTATAGATTATGCAACCCGTGTAAATTGCATAGAGGATATTCTGTACAAATTAAAGGTTGTAATTACTGTCTTGAAGAGGTGTGTGACTCTCATTCTAGGAGGGCACCTATGCTCCAATTGCCACTATGATAAATGTAATCAGTGGGAGAATACATATCCTGGTATGATTGGAAAGAATCCTAAGCGTGATTTTAGTTTATTGCTAAGAGATTGGTGTTGTCGTGGTTTTAGATTGTTCTGGGAGGAGGAACCGGGTCAGTGATTCAACTGTTGGAACAACAAAGAATTTGGTTTCTACGTCATCGTTGTGAAGACAATGGGTGTTATAATTATAAGCCCATTGATTTTTATTTGGCTGTGACGGAATGTGATTCGCCACTTGAGGACACTGTTTGTAACATTGTTTCAAATAAGCAAATTGAAACATGTGAATTCTATAAAATGAATGAGAATAGTATCATTGACTATACAAAGAGATATGACAAGAGTGAAGTTACACTCTACTGTAGAAAATGCCACCCTAACATTGCAGAACATCAGGATCAGTATACTGTGAATTCAGATAATCTACCTACATTAGTTGTTATCGACAAATACCTATACCTAGTAGAAGATGAAATCTAAAGAGTAGAAAAGTCGTTTTTTATCATGTATATAAATTTTTCATCTATTAATGAACAATTTCACATACATTTTTAGAAAATTTTATTCGTAGGGCACTAAAATCAATATTAAACACGCTTGTAAGTATATTTTCCACTAGAAAGTCGTTCAATCGAGGTAAGTCAACGTAAATGTCGAGAAACTGCTTGTAGGTATAGCCATGACATCTGAACATGAAAAAGAGTAGAGCATGAATGCCACATGTCTTAGTCGTTAAATCCTGTACTCTTCGTTTACTTTGAATAATAGTTTTTCCCACTGCTTTCAATAAAGTTGCTGATGTATGGAGTGTAGAATTTATACGATAGGCCAAGATGATAAAAAAATTCAATATTCTTCGCTGTTTGAAAGATGCATAGCCAATGGCCTGTCTTCAAAGTCGATGGACTGCTATTAACAATGATTAGGGTATTGTTAACACTTGGAATTTTTTCAATGAAGTCCGATGGTTTGCAATAGGACTTGTACTGGGACATGTATGGATCCTTACTAAATACATTGATTATTTGGTCTGTGTTCATGGTGCTAGGTCTAGTAGAACACTGCCGTCGGGTGTGATTTCCCAATAGGTTTCAAATTGACTCAATGATATTAGCGTGATGCTCTCGGTCAAAGCATCGGCAAATGTACACTCTTAACGTACATTCCCTATTCATACTATGCTCATATCCTGGGTCCCGGACAAGTCCAAGACAATTACGCCATGTTTTTTTTGAAAACGCTGAATCGGTTATTCCATTTTCAAATAGTTGGGAGTCATGATCTAGGGATTGCATGGTCAACTCGTACAGAGTTCTATAGGATTTTTTGTCATATGATAGAGCGTACAGTGGAATAACATTCACTTTGCACACAAGGCTAGATAGACCGAAAAAATTAAAATCATGAGGGGATTCAGTACAGGATCCAACGGCACTGCCACTCTTCACAAAGGCCAAAGCCAATTTTGATGGGATTTCTCCATTGATAAGGGATGAATCGGTATAGCTACGAGAGCCGGTGGCAATGTGACGTGGATTGTTGATCGTATGGGGACAAGAAGTTTAATATGGTTGCCATTGGCTCTTAGCTTTCCCACTGCCAATGCAACAGAGCTCATAACCTGTTGTTTTCGGACGTGGAGAATTGCCGATTTGATAATGACATTTGCATCGGGTGCTGCAGGAAGCGTTTTTCTCAAAATGAAATTCGACAGGGCTAGTTGCAACTTTATGTCAGTCTTGACATTGGGGATAACCATTGGAATATATTGAATATCTCATGACTTAATTTTCCAACCAGATGATACTCCTGGGTCACTGCAGTAGTCAACTCACCGTCAGTATCAACACCTGATCCATATTCATAGCCCAATGATTGTTCTCTCAACTCCTTATATGCCTTTGGTGTCATCATCATAAATTGTATGTATTTTGCATAGTTGGATAAATTATTGCTAGTGCTCACAATTGTTCCATTAATAAATACATTAATTTGTTTGAACAGGTTGTGTAGAATAATTTTTTCGTAGAAGAGACCATCGGCAGCAGTTGGAGTTGTATTATCCTACTTTTTCTTCACCGCAACATTTAAATCAATAAATGTTGATGACAAATCAATGAAATAGTCTTCATTGGAAAATATTTGAAAATGTATATTTTCCGAGAGGGGTTGCTGGGGATGAAATTGTTCATAGTAGCCATACTTGACACTGACATCAACATTTTCGGCATTAAATAGATTCAATGAGGAACTGATTGATGGATGCGATTCCTTGTGAGGGAGATAAGTCATCTTAAGAGAAGAAATCCTTCTTTGATCTAACAATATTTTTCTTTTTCTTCTTCTTCTGCTTATTGGTCTTCCTTGTTTTATTTCTCAAAGTCCTTGTTGATGTCCTTCGCTTCCCGCCTGGGTAGAGACTGATGAGGGAATGACGCGCACGCATCCTTTTCAATCCCTCCCCATTTTGCCGAGATTTTAATTGCTCACCAACGACTCTTGCTGAAGATCTAATATTTTCCTTAACACTCTCGTTGAAATTCTTGCCCGACCCCCAGTCCTGTGGTGTTGAGGCAGCAAAATTTGATGCAGCAGGTACAAGATATTTTCTGGCAAGGGGTAGGGCTGAACGAAATTGCCTAGCAAACCAGCTACCAAGACCATAGCCAGACATTGTAGTACGCCCCTTGTAGTTGTCCAATCCATTGCCTCTTTGACGTGGACTCAGAGCACCAACATAGCAATCGATATTGGGACAGACAAATGGAATTTTCTATTGTTCATTTTAGTAGGTGGTGTCACCGATAATAGGTTGAAAATGACATGTAATCACTGCTAAGCCTTTGTTATTGCTAGAGGATCACCCAATTCACTTCTTAGTTTTATCTGACAGAGTTCCAAATACGAAGTGTTTACAGGAACATACTGAAGATGCTTTATATTATAGTGATGAAGAAGTTCATGGGTTGTTTTTCGTTCAAGAACACGTAGGAGGGGGACATTTCAATTACCAACTCTCGGTGTTTCCACAAAAGATGCATAGAGAAACATGCAAGAGTCCGAGGCGAAACCAGGTGGATAGTCAGTAAAAATAACTTGATCCATCCCGTAAACAGTGCCAGCGTTTTCCCATTGATCATATTCTGTTTAAAGACAAGAACTTCTCTTATATTATCATTGAGAATAATCATTTCAGTGTCAACAGGTGAGGTAATGTAAATCCTATCGTGTTCCATTGAAGAATTAAAATGGAATGTACCATTCCTACGATATCAGATTTTTCTATTGATTGTACGACACAAATCTATCATATTATCATATTCAATATCTTTCAATTTAACATAAGGATATTCGCTAGATTTAAGTGCTTCAACCCATTCATAGTCGACAAAGAGTGACCAATCGAATGGTATAACTTTTATGTCATACACACGATCCTTTCTTAGGATGTCATAGGTATTTTTGAGAATACAGTCAACAAGAGCCACTTCATACTTTCCCTCATCGAATTTGATGGCGGGGGAGAGTTTCGTCCAAAAATCACTTGTTTTATTCAAGTCATTGTAGAGAGGATCGGAAACGTTGGACATAAATGTTACATAGAGATCATTGGGCATTGTCAATATCTTCAACACTGATCCAAGAATCAAATCAGAGTTGTATTCTAGCCATCGAACAAGTAACTGTTTCCTACCCCTGTGAGTACGACTCTTTAACATCTTTTCAATTTGATAGATTTTACAATTATTTTTAACTTTTGTTGTTCATAGTCATAAAACCCACCGAGAATCTCTTCATCTTTGTTATCGCGCAATTGATAAGTTATGGGTTTAGTGTCTAGGATTTTTGCCACTTTAAAAAGTTCTGTGGACCACAAGTAATTACCCTTTTCAAAAACAATAGTTGTTCTATTATTCTGAACAATATCACCAACATTTATTTTTTCTTCTTGACACTCGTTTCATTGGAATATTGTTTAAGAAAGGTATCAATTGTATCATGATCAGAATGATGAACTTCCGTGGGGATTGAATTGGACAATGATCGATGAGGTCGTTGATTATAAATCAACATGATTTTACCTAAATCATGAATAAAAGCAGATGTATTTTTCAATGTACAATATCTTGAAATTAAAAGTCGAATAGTTCTTATCAATCGTTCGGCCAATGCAGCCTTTATAGGACTATGACTATGATAGAGCAGTGTATTTTATTTCGCTAGTACTTTTTCAAATGGGGATTAACAAATTCTCTACCGTGATCAGTTTGAATTTTTTATACGAATCCTGTTCGAGAATATTTTCAATGGGCTGAGCAACTTCAACACCTCTCTTTGACTGCAATGGAATGGCATATGCATAGCGACTAAAACACTGATTGAAAGTAGAATCTACTTTTACTGTGTATTGTGACGTCTTTGAATCTCATCTAGAGTTAGGAGCTCTGCTTGTATTATATGCAATTGAAAAAGGCTTTAGTTTATCGATAATGATTAGCACGAAGTCTATGATTTCTATGCAGAGTGTTACTTGATTCATTTTGTAGATAGTCTTGTACACTTTTAGCGTGAACACCAGTGACTTTGGAAAGAGTGGTGGGGGAACTTAAACTCCCCACTTCACCAATATTTTCATAAACACTTTTCAGAACTTCAAGCATTTTGAATCTAAACGTGTAGTGTAACGTCCGCTACCCTTTTGTATACTGGTGGCTGGTGATGGGGGTGATGGTTGACTTTATACGTCTTCGCTTTTGTCTAGCTATCAATGGTTTGCTGCTGCTCCTTATTGTCAAGTTTCCACTAGGTGCGCTAGTATTTTTCAAAATTGATTTAAAATCTTCTTCTTCTTCTTCTTCATGTTCAAATTTTAATGGTGTTGAGGGTGCATGTTAATTTATTTTTTTTTTAGAATTTGCCTACTGCTAATAAGGCTTTTGCTGAAGTTTAATGTATTTAGAAAGTTGTATAGATGAACGTCAAATGATAACAGTCCTTTACGATTTGTAACCATATCATAGATTAAATCAAGTAGATTATAGCTCTTGCCTTGAATTATAATCTCTTTCCCATTGCTATCAACTTGAATATGATCTTGACCATTTTCCATGGGATAGGTTTGGAGTCGTTTACATCGTTCACGATATGAGTGGGGCAGTAGATCTCCAATTTTCGATACAATTGAATCCAATTCCTCCTTCTTTAATTGTGTTCCAGCAGCGGCAGCACCAGAATCCTGAGGAGATGATTCTTTTTTGTGATCAATTTCACTAGCCTTCGCACGATAGGGCTTATGTTTGTCCACTTGGCGAAGTGCATCTTGAAGTAAAAGCAGTTTTTTATCATCCTCAATATTCTCGTTGTCAATGAATTTACTCAGATTGCCCTCAAAGAGTTCCACGGGTGAGAGAGCGAGTTCTATTTGAGTCAATTTATAGGGTTTTGCCATTCTTTAGAGAAAACTGTTTACAAGTCCTGTAATTATCGGCAGTAAAAGTGTAAAAAAGCTACCGACCGCCTGAAGAAGACTTTTCCTTTTTAAAATTCTTTCCTTTGTTTTTAAAGGCAAATGTACGTACAATGGAACGATGTTGCTTTGCCTGTTGCTTAACTACTTCTGGCAGTTGAACATTGCCCTCGGTCAAATTTAAACAAATTTCAGATATTAGATTAATGAAATCATTGTTAATACCATGTTTTAGTATGGCTTTCCTAAGTGGGGGTTTTAACGTGCTTAGAACTGAAAATAAATGTCTATTTTCATGTAGTTTCTTCAGTGTCACGATAGCAACTAATAGGTCCTTTTACTGTTCATGGGGAGATATATTGTAATTTTATTGTCAAAAATATCTGTGACTACACGTTAATTCTCGGGTGTATTTTGATTAAGATCCAATAGGATTTAGCCGTAGGGTTTATTAGTTGCCTGATTGTACGCTGAGAGAAGAAATTTAGGTTCCCCAGGGTATATTTGTTTATTGAGAGTTATTAGTGAGCTAGAATCACGAACAACTCTGTAGATGATATAGTAGGTGCAGTTCAATGCAAATGTTCGCATACATTTGCTCTGATGAAAGAGGTTGTGTAGAACCAGAGCAATGGAAATCTGTTCATTATGAGAGCGAACGGTGAACAATTGCAGCATTTCCTGGGACCATTGTTTAATAGATTCAGCCAGATCGTCAATAATCAGCCAAGAGTTTGGTTCAATAATGTTGAAAACATCAAGTCCCTGTATGAATTGTATCTGCATCAATCCCACCGTGCCAATTGCGTTTATTTTATGGTATGACTCCTGCTAAATACTGTAAAATTAGTAGATTTTTTCGGCTTTTCCACAAACATTTTATCACAATTTTAAATTATTTTAGTTAAGAGTGTGGTTTTGCCTGACATTGAAGGGCCACACAGAAACGATCTGAATGGGTTTTTTTAAATTGATACATGTTCCCTTCAACAGTTCACCTAGACAACTAATCGTAGACTATAGTTGTCTAATGACTAAATAATTTCCCTGTTACTAGTCAGTTCAAGAATAATGAGAAGAACAAAATAAATAAAGAATCATATTTCTTGTATTATAAAAAAACAGTACTTTACAGAAAACACAGAAAAAATAGACTTAAGATTTTTTAAAAAAATTTATTTATAATAAAAAAACATTAAAAAAATGCACTAGAAAAGCATTTTAATAAATATACTTAATTTATAAAAAAAATACAACATTTAATGAAAAAATACACTTTGAATAATATCACTTTTTTACATAAATTTTTTAAAAATTTGAATGCAACATGTATATTTACAAAAGCACAAAAATCTGCTCTAAGTAAAAAAAGATAACTTTGGTAGTGGCGGCGCGCCCCCCACTGGCGGCCGGGTGGGCGTCCCCCCGGGCCGCGATATCCCCCCCCCCCCTCAAGGCCTCGAGCCCCCCAAGGTTTTGGGAAATTTATTGGACTTTTACTCAAACCGAGACTTTCCCTATGGCTAACACATTCGGCTCGGTCGGAAGTTAAATAGTGTCCCAGGGGGATGGTAGTTACACCGTCTTGACATACATATAGACCTTGTCGGAAATGGTACTCATGGCAATTTTTTTCTATTTTTACAGTGAAGTTCCTGTAGTTCAGTGAACGAATTGCCAACAATTTGGTTCGTGGAATTGTATTTTTAACAATACAATTCCTATAGATGTCCATGTCGTAATTCTTATCCACATAAACGCGTGGGTACTCCTTTACAA
>CM051268.1:36460117-36525970 GCA_027921565.1 Artemia sinica
TTTTTAAAGAAAAAAAAATTAGTACCCTCCCCCCGTTACATCAAATCCAATACAATGATTTAAAATATAGATCTAAAAATAGTCAGCCATAAATATGATATAATTAAAAGCTAACCAAACACTAAACTTCAGTGTTGCGTGACGGAAGGACCAAATTAGTTTTTTTGTCAATGGGTATACGTGTCTTCACAAAGAATCCCCCTCTCCCCGCTTACTTTTTATGCGAAGAAATAGTTTGTTTTTCACCTTACAACGAAGGTGTTAGAATTGATACATTGCCCCCCTTCCCCGCCTTATATTTTTATAAAAGCCTCTTAATCATCTATGAAATCCATTTGCTTTCATCAAATACAATTGATAATAGAATATCTCGTTTAATTTGACCAAAAAACAAACTCTTTGTCAACGTGTCTTGAATCGCACAAGCGCATGTGGGTATTAATCTATGCCGATAAGACAAGTGTGTGAAGTCTGTTTCTAAAACCGACCCTTTTTTGTAACATTATTATATACACAGATGGTTTTATTAAGACCGGAAAAAGACAGCACACTCTATTTTTGATAATGGGAAAAAGGACATTTTGAACGTAAGAATTATTTGTAATGAAAGAATTAAACTTGTAAACAGAGGGAGGGGGTTTACATAATGGAAAAAAGAGAGTATTTTTACGTTTTCTATCGACTATAATCATCATATTGTAGAGTTTGCATTTTTGGGGGAGGGCTATGACCCCTGAAATTTGAATTTACTAGAGGGATGACTATGTAAAAAGATTTTATTTAGAAATAAATTAAAAAAAAATAGTAAACTGAACTCACATTGTAAATCGATGTAGCCATATCTTCCAAGTCAACAATATAAAATGTGTTATCCAGGGTGTGTTAAAACATTATGAAAATTTAATCGTAACGCATGAGCATTTGATACAAAATCTCAAGGACGAATGAAAATCACTCCTTTTTATTTAAATCCAATTACCGATCAAGTTATCGTATATGAAATAACCTTTACTCTCTCTCTGATTGGCCCTAAAAAATGGATGTTGCCTCAAAAACCAGTCTGGTTGCATTACATAATTTCAATTATGCTCTCAAAACGTGTTTGACCACTTTATAGGTTTGCCAGCTTTTTATAATGTCCATGTGAAACTATACTGCATATTCTTGTGAAATCGATATCAATAGCAAAAAACCAGTCTGATTGTGTTATACAATTTCGAATATACTCTCAAAACATGTTTGACCACTTTATAGGTTGCCAGCTTTTTGAAATGTGCACATGAAACTGTAGTGTATACCATGTGAAATTCCTTGTGCAATTGATATCAATAGCAATAACCAGTCTGGTAATCTGCCTTGGAAAGGTGCCAAGGGACATAACCTAGGCAAATTCCATATATACAATCTACTAACGAGCGAACCGGCTCAATGATAACCGAAAATCTAAAAAACAAAATTTTGATACCAATAGATACATCAAAAGAATCAGATTTTAATGCTGATTTCAAATAAATAAGTTTCATCAAGTTTTTGTCTTACTAATCGAAAGTTACGAGCCTGAAAAAATTCGGGTGATTTCTGAAAAAAGAGAAAGCTCCCTAAAAGCTATAGAACCCAAATAAAAATAAGGTTCACCAGCATATTCAGCGTATAAAAGAACCCTGCTGTAGAGGTTACCAGCACCTATCGACAAAAATGTGGAATTTTGCATTTTTTTTTTTGCCAGAAGAAAGATCAAGGATGCATGTTTATTTGTTTTTCCCCAGGGGGATTGTATCAACCCATTGGTCCTAGAATATCTGGGGAGGTCTCGTTGGAACGGAAATTAAAAGTTCTAGTGCTCTTTTTAAGTGACAAAAAAATGGAAGGCAACTAGGCCCCTCCCTCGCTCATTTTTTTCCCCATTCCACCTGATAAAAATTTTTAAACAGCCATTTTATGTTAACTATGTCTTTTAGGATGACTTAATCCGCCGAAGTCCCCAAGGGTAGGGCTGAAAGTTATGAACTTTACCCAATGTTAACATATAGTTTTGGTTATTGTGAAGTATACAGACGTTTTCAGGGGTTTTTTTTTCTGATAGGTGGAGGGGGAGGGTCAGGGGTTATATGGGAGGATCTTTTCATGAAGGAAGTTTTCATGGGGGAAGGGACATTGCTATGATTTCCCATCATTATTAAAGAAAAAGATCAGAAATTAAATAAAAAAAAATTTTTCAACTGAAAGTAAGGAGTAACATCAAAACTTAAAAAAACAACAGAAAATATTACGTATGTGATTGGGTTTACTCCATAGTCAATATCTCGCTCTTTAAGCCAAAGATTTCTTAGTAATTTCATAAGAGCAATTTATTCTAATTAACGGCCTTTGTGATTAAGGGGTCATTTTTAAAGAATTGGAACAAAATTCGAACAATCTATTTATTGAGAGCAAAATCTTGGTAACAGCAGCAATGTTATCCATATTTTTAATTTTGTTTAGTTCATTTTTTTTGTTTATTAAACAGCTAAGTTTATGCGCTATTTTGTAAGAGATAATAAAGAAATGACATTGCATAACTACTAAGATAAATATATACACACGACTTAAAGTTAAAATGTTTTAAGATCTGAATATGCTGCCCAGAATAATCCGAATCTACATCCTCATAAAAACCATTGATCGAAAAGAGCCTTGATCGTTTTCCCCGGCCTAAATCTTGATCTGAATTTCGATTACTTCCTAAGGATGTATTTATATTAGTCATTTCAATCCCTGCGATTAAAACGACATTCTCCCCTATAGGTTGTCTATTTTCCCTGCAAACAAAGCGACTTTCTCTCTATAGATTGTCTGCTTTCCTTGCGATCAAAGAAATATTCTCCTCTATAGGTTTTCTGCTTTCCCTGCTGATTGAAGCGACATCTTCCCCATAGTTTGTCTGCTTTCCCTGCAATCAAAGCGACATTCTCCCTTATAGTTTGTCCGCTTTCCCTGCGATCAAAGTGACATTCTCCCCCATAGGTTGTCTGATTTCTTTGCGATCCAAGCGACATCCCCCCTATAGGTTGTGTGCTTTTCCTGCGATCAAAGTGACATTCTCTCCAATAGGTTGTCTGATTTCTTTGCGATCAAAGCGAGATTCTCCCCTATAGGTTGTCTGATTTCCTTGCGATCAAAGCGACATCTCCCCTATAGTTTGTCTACTTTCCTTGCGATCAAAGGGACATTCTTCCCTGTAGTGTTGTCTAATTTCTTTGCGATCAACGCGACATGTCCTCTATTGTTTGTCTGATTTCTTTGCGATCAAAGCGACATCTCCCCTATAGTTTGTCTTATTTCTTTACGATTAAAGTGATTTGTCTGATTTGTTTGCTCCCCCTATAGTTTGTCTGCTTTCCCTGCGATCAAAGCGACATTCTTCCCTATAGGTTGTCTGATGTCTTTGCGATCAAAGCGACATCCCCCCCTATAGTTTGTCTGCTTTCCCTGCAATCAAAGCGACATTCTCTCCTAAAGGTTGTTTAATTTCTTTGCAATCAAAGTGACATCTTCCCTATAGTTTGTCTGCTTTCCCTGCAAACAAAGCGACATCCCCCCTATAGGTTTTCTGCTTTCCCTGCGATCAAAGCGACATTCTCCCCTATAGGTTGTCTGATTTTTTTGCGATCAAAGGGACATTTTCCTCTATAGGTCGTCTGATTTCTTTGCGATTAAAGCGACATCTCCCCTATAGTTTTTGTCTGCTTTCCCTGCGATCAAAGGGGCATTCTCTCCGATAAGTTGTCTGATTTCTTTGCGATCGAAGCGACATCTCCCCTATTGTTTGTCTGCTTACCCTGCGCACAAAGGGACCCATCACCCCTGTAGGTTGTCTGATTTCTTTGCGATCAAATTGACATCTCCTCAATATTTTTTTCTACTGTCCCTGTGATCAAAGTGACATCTCCCCTATACTTTGTCTGCTTTCCCTGCGAACAAAGCGACCTCCCCCTATAGGTTTTCTGCTTTCCCTGCGATCAAAGCGACATTCTCCCCTATAGGTATTCTGATTTTTTGTGATCAAAGGGACATTTCTCCCCTATAGGTCGCCTGATTTCTTTGCGATCAAAGCGACATCTCCCCTATATTTTATGTGCTTTCCCTGTGATCAAAGGGGCATTATCTCCTATAGGTTGTCTGATTTCTTTGCGATCGAAGCGACATCTCCTCTATTGTTTGTCTGCTTTCCCTGTGATCAACCCGATATTCTCCTCTATAGGTTTTCTGCTTTCCCTGCTGATTAAAGTGACATCTTCCTTATAATTTGTCTGCTTTCCCTGCAATCAAAGTGACAATCTCCCCCTACAATGTGTCTGCTTTCCCTGCGATCAAAGCGTCATTTTTCACTATAGGCTGTTTTGATTTCTTTACGATCAAAACTGCATCCCCCCTATAGGTTGTCTGCTTTCCCTGCGATCAAAGGAACATTCTCCCCTATAGGTTGTCTGATTTCTTTGGCGATCAAAGCGACATTATCCCCTATTGGTTGTCTGATTTCTTTGCGATCAAAGCTACATCTCCCCTATAGTTTTGTCTGCTTTCCCTGCGATCAAAGGGGCATTCTCCCCTATAGGTTGGCTAATTTCTTTGCGATCAAAGCGACATCTCCCCTATAGTTTGTCTGCTTTCCCTGTGATCAGAGACCCATTAACCCCTATAGGTTGTCTGATTTCTTTGCGATCAAATTGACATCTCCTCAATATTTTTTCCACTTTCCCTGCGATCAAAGCGATATTCTCCTCTATAGGTTTTCTGCTTTCCCTGCTGATTAAAGCGACATCTTACCTTTAGTTTGTCTACTTTCCCTACGATCAAAGTGACATTCTTCCCTATAGGTGGTCTGATTTCTTTGCGATCAAAGCGACATCCCCCTATAGTGTGTCTGCTTTCCCTTCTTTCAAAGCGACATCCTCCCTATAGTTTGTCTGCTTTCCATGCCATGCGATCACGCATGAGCATTTTATACAAAATCTCAAGGATGAATGAAAATCACTTCTTTTTATTTGAATCCAATTACCGATCAAGTTATCTTATATGGAATAACCTCCACTCTCTCTCTGATTGGCCCTAAAAAAAATGAATGTTGCCTCAAAAACCAGTCTGGTTGCATTATATAATCTGAATTATACTCTCAAAACATGTTTGACCACTTTTATAGGTTTGCCAGCTTTTTAAAATGTCCACGTGAAGCTCTACTGCATATTCTTGTGAAATTGATATCAATAGCAAAAAAACCAGTCTGATTGCGTTATACAATTTGGACTCTACTCTCAAAAACATGTTTGACCACTTTATAGGTTGCTAGCTTTTTATAATGCGCACGAGAAACTGTAGTGTATACCAAGTGTAATTCCTTGTGCAGTTGATATCAATAGCAATAACCAGTCTGGTAATCTGCCTTGGAAAGGTGCCAAGGAACATAACCGAGGCAAATTCCATATATACAATCTAATAACGAGCGACCCGGCTCAATGGTAACCGAAAATCTAAAAAACGGAATTTTGATACCAATAGATACATCAAAAGAATCAGATTTTTAATGCTGATTTCAAATAAATAAGTTTCATCAAGTTTTGTCCTACTAATCAAAAGTTATGGGCCTGAAAAAAATTGGCTGATTTTCGAAAAAAGGGGAAAGACCCCCTAAAAGTTATAGAACCTTAATGAAAATAAGGTTCACCATCATATTGAGTGTATAAGTGAACCTTACTGTAGAGGTTACCAGCACCTATCTACACAAAAAGTGGAATTTTGCAGTTTTTGCCAGAAGAAAGATCACGGATGCGTGTTTTATTTGTTTTTTTTTTTTTCCCCTAGGGGGATTGTATCGACCCATTGGTCCTAGAATATCTGGGGAGGCCTCATTGGAACGGAAATCAAAAGTTCTAGTGCCCTTTTTAAGTGACCAAAAAAATGGAAGGCAACTAGGCCCCCTCCCACGCTAATTTTTTTCCTTATTCCACCTGATCAAAATTTTAAGATAGTCATTTTGTTCAGCATGGCCGAAAAACATGTTAAACTATGTCTTTTAGGATGACTTAATCTGCCGAAGTCCCCAAGGATAGGGCTGAAAGTTATGTACTTTACCCAATGTAAACATATAGTACTGGTTATTGTGAAGTATACAGAAGTTTTCAGGGGGGTTTTTACTGATAGGTGGAGGGGGGAGGATCAGGGGTTATATGGGAGGATCTTTCCACGAAGGAAGTTTTCATGGGGGAAGGGACATTGCTAGGATTTCCCATCATTATTAAAGAAAAAGATCAGAAATTAAATAAAAAAAGTTTTTCAACTGAAAGTAAGGAGTAACATCAAACTTAAAACGAACAGAAAATATTACGTATATAATTGGGTTCACCCCATAGTCAATACCTCGCTCTTTAAGCCAAAGATTTTTTAGTACTTTCATAAGAGCTATTTATTCTAATTAACGGCCTTTGTGATCAAGGGGTCATTTTTAAAGAATTGGAACAAAATTCGAACAAACTATTTATTGGGAGCAAAATCTTGGTAACAGCAGCAATGTTATCCATATTTTTAATTTTGTTTAGCTCATTTTTTTTATTTATTAAAAGCTAAGTTTAAGCACTATTTTGTAAGAGATAATAAAGAAATGACATTGCATAACTACTAAAATATTTATACACACGACTTAAAGTTAAAATGTTTTAAGATCTGAATATGCTGCCCAGAATAATCCGAATCTACATCCTCATAAAAACCATTTATCGAAAAGAGCCTTGATCGTTTTCCCCCCGGCCAAATCTTGATCTGCATTTTGATTACTTCCTAAGGATGTATTTTATATTAGTCATTTCAATCCCTGCGATTAAAGCGACATTCCCCCTTATAGGTTGTCTGCTATCCCTGCGAACAAAGCGACTTTCTCCCTATAGATTGTCTGCTTTCCCTGCGATCAAAGCGATATTCTCCTCTATAAGTTTTCTGCTTTCCCTGCTGATTGAAGCGACATCTTCCCCACAGTTTGTCTACTTTCCCTGCAATCAAAGCGACATTCTCGCTTATAGTTTGTCTGTTTCCCTGCGATCAAAGCGACATTCTTCCCCATAGGTTGTATGATTTCTTTGCGATCAAAGCGACATTCTCTCCTATGGGTTGTCTGATTTCTTTGGAATCAAAACGATTGGTCACAGGAAAAATAGACAAAATATAGGGGAGATGTCAATTTGATCGCAAAGAAATCAGACAACCTATAGGGGTGAATGTCCCTTTGATCGCAGGGAAAGCAGACAAACTATAAGGGAGATAGCACGTTGATTGCAAAGAAATTAGACAACCTGCAGGAGAGAATGCCCCTTTGATAGCAAGGAAAGTTTGTCTGCTTTCCCTGCAATCAAAGTGACATTCTCCCCTATAATTTGTCTGCTTTCCCTGCGATCAAAGCGACAGTCTTCGCTATAGGTTGTCTGATTTCTTTGCTATCAAAGCGACATTCTCCCCTATAGTTTGTCAGCTTTACCTGCGATCCGATAGTCTCCTCTATTGTTTGTCTGCTTTCCCTGCAATCAAAGCGACATTCTCCCCTATAATTTGTCTGCTTTCCCTGCGATCAAAGCGGAATTCTTCGCTATAGGTTGTCTGATTTCTTTGTGATCAAAGTGACATCCCCCCTATAGGTTTTCTTCTTTCCCTGCGATCAAAGCGACATTCTCCCCTATAGGTTGTCTGATTTCTTTGCGATCAAAGCGACATTCTCCCCTATAGGTTGTCTGATTTCTTTGCGATCAAAGCTACATCTCCCCTATAGTTTGTCTGCTTTCCCTGTGATCAAAGAGACATTCACCCCTATAGGTTGTCTGATTTCTTTGCGATCAAATTGACATCTCCCCTATATTTTTTCTACTTTCTCTGCGATCGAAGCGATATTCTCCTCTATAGGTTTTCTGCTTTCCCTGCTGATTAAAGTGACATCTTCCCTATAGTTTGTCTACTTTCCCTGCGATCAAAGTGACATTCTTCCCTATAGGTTGTCTGATGTCTTTGCGATCAAAGCGACATCCCCCCTATAGTTTGTCTGCTTTCCTTGCGATCAAAGGGACGTTCTCCCCTATAGGTTGTCTGATTTCTTTGCGATCAAAGCGACAGTCTTCGCTATAGGTTGTCTGATTTCTTTGCTATCAAAGCGACATTCTCCCCTATAGTTTGTCAGCTTTACCTGCGATCAAACCGATAGTCTCCTCTATTGTTTGTCTGCTTTCCCTGCAATCAAAGCGACATTCTCCCCTATAATTTGTCTGCTTTCCCTGCGATCAAAGCGGAATTCTTCGCTATAGGTTGTCTGATTTCTTTGTGATCAAAGTGACATCCCCCCTATAGGTTTTCTTCTTTCCCTGCGATCAAAGCGACATTCTCCCCTATAGGTTGTCTGATTTCTTTGCGATCAAAGCGACATTCTCCCCTATAGGTTGTCTGATTTCTTTGCGATCAAAGCTACATCTCCCCTATAGTTTGTCTGCTTTCCCTGTGATCAAAGAGACATTCACCCCTATAGGTTGTCTGATTTCTTTGCGATCAAATTGACATCTCCCCTATATTTTTTCTACTTTCTCTGCGATCGAAGTGATATTCTCCTCTATAGGTTTTCTGCTTTCCCTGCTGATTAAAGTGACATCTCCCCTATAGTTTGTCTGCTTTCCTTGCGATCAAAGGGACATTCTCCCCTATAGGTTGTCTGATTTCTTTGCGATCAAAGTGAAATGTCCCCTATAGTTTTTTGTCTTCTTTCCCTGCGATCAAAGGGACATTCTCCCCTTTTTTTGTCTGCTTTCCCTGCGGTCAAAGTGACATTCTGCTGATTAAAGCAAAATCTTCCTTATAGTTGGTCTGCTTTCCCTGCGATCAAAGCGACATTCTTCCCTATAAGTTGTCTGATTTCTTTGCGATCAAAGTGACCCCCCCCCCCCTATAGTTTTGTCGGCTTTCCTCGCGTTCAAAGCGAAATTGAACGCGAGGACATTCTCCCCTATAGGTTGTCTGATTTCTTTGCGATCAAAGCTACATCTCCCCTATAGTTTGTCTGCTTTCCCTGCGATCAAAGGGGCATTCTCCCCTATAGTTTGTCTGCTTTCCCTGTGATCAAAGAGACATTCACCACTATAGTTTGTCTGCTTTCCTTGCGATCAAAGGGACGTTCTCCCCTATAGGTTGTCTTATTTCTTTGCGATCAAAGTGAAATGTCCCCTATAGTTTGTCTGCTTTCTCTGCGATCAAAGGGACATTCTCCCCTATAGTTTGTCTGCTTTCCTTGCGATCAAAGGGACGTTCTCCCCTATAAGTTGTCTGATTTCTTTGCGATCAAAGCGACATCTCCCCTATAGTTTGTCTGCTTTCCTTGCGATCAAAGGGACATTCTCCCCTATAGGCTGTCTTATTTCTTTGCGATCAAAGAGAAATGTCCCCTATAGTTTGTCTTCTTTCCTTGCGATCAAAGGGACATTCTCCCCTATAGTTTGTCTGCTTTCCCTGCGATCAAAGCGACATTCTGCTGATTAAAGCGAAATCTTCCTTATCAAAGTGAAATGTCCCGTATAGTTTGTCTGTTTTCTCTGCGATCAAAGGGACATTCTCCTCTATAGTTTGTCTGCTTTCCTTGCGATCAAAGGGACGTTCTCCCCTATAGGTTGTCTGATTTCTTTGCGATCAAAGCGACATCTCCCCTATAGTTTATCTCTGCTTTCCTTGCGATCAAAGGGACGTTCTCCCTTATAGGTTGTCTGATTTCTTTGCGATCAAAGCGACATCTCCCCTATAGTTTGTCTGCTTTCCTTGCGATCAAAGGGACATTCTCCCCTATAGGTTGTCTGATTTCTTTGCGATCAAAGAGAAATGTCCCCTATAGTTTGTCTTCTTTCCCTGCGATCAAAGGGACATTCTCCCCTATAGTTTGTCTGCTTTCCCTGCGATCAAAGCGACATTCTTCCCTATAAGTTGTCTGATTTCTTTGCGATCAAAGTGACAACCCCCCCCCCCCCTATAGTTTGTCTGCTTTCCTGGCGTTCAAAGCGAAATTCACCCCTATAGGTTGTCTTGATTTCTTTGCGATCAAAGCGAAATTCTTCCCTATAGGACGTTCTCCCCTATAGGTTGTCTGATTTCTTTGTGATCAGAGTGAAATGTCCCCTATAATTTGTCTGCTTTCCCTGCGATCCAAGGGACATTCTCTCCTATAGTTTGTCTGCTTTCCCTGCGATCAAAGCGACACTCTGCTGATTAAAGCGACATCTTCCCTATAGTTTGTCTGCTTTCCCTGCGATCAAAGCGAAATTCTTCCCTATAAGTTGTCTGATTTCTTTGCGATCAAAGTGACACCCCCCACCCCTATAATTTGTCTTCTTTCCCCGCGTTCAAAGCGAAATTCACCCCTATAGGTTGTCTTGATTTCTTTGCGATCAAAGCGAAATTCTTCCCTATAGGTTGTCTGATTTCTTTGCGATCAAAGTGAATTGTCCCCTATAGTTTGTCTGCTTTTCTTGCGATCAAAGGGACATTCTCCCCTATAAGTTGTCTGATTTCTTAGGGATCAAAGTGAAATGTCCCCTATAGTTTGTCTGCTTTCCCTTTTTACGATCAAAGGGACATTCTCCCCTGTAGTTTGTCTGCTTTCCCTGCGATCAAAACGACATTCTTCCCTATAAGTTGTCTGATTTCCTTGCGATCAAAGTGACACCCCCACCCTTATAGTTTGTCTGCTTTCCCCGCGTTATAAGCGAAATTCACCCCTATAGGTTGTCTTGATTTCTTTGCGAACAAAGCGAAATTCTTCCCTATAGGTTGTCTGATTTCTTTGCGATCAAAGCGACATCTTCCCTATAGTTTGTCTGCTTTCCCTGCGATCAAAAGGACATTCTCCCCTATAGGTTGTCTGATTTCTTTGCGATCAAAACGGCATCTCCCCTATAGTTTGTCTGCTTTCCCTGCAGACAAACATTAGTTTGTCTGCTCTCCCTGTGATCAAAGCGAAATTCACCCCTATAGGTTGTCTTGATTTCTTTGCGATCAAAGGGACGTTCCTCCCCTATAGGTTGTCTGATTTCTTTGCGATCAAAGTGAAATGTCCCCTATAGTTTGTCTGCTTTCCTTGCGATCAAAGGGACATTCTCACCTATAGGTTGTCTGATTTCTTTGCGATCAAAGTGAATTGTCCCCTATAGTTTGTCTGCTTTTCTTGCGATCAAAGGGACATTCTCCCCTATAAGTTGTCTGATTTCTTAGAGATCAAAGTGAAATGTCCCCTATAGTTTGTCTGCTTTCCCTACGATCAAAGGGACATTCTCCCCTGTAGTTTGTCTGCTTTCCCTGCGATCAAAGCGACATTACCCTATAGTTTTTTCTGCTTTCCCTCCGATCAAAGCGACATTCTTCCCTATAAGTTGTCTGATTTCCTTGCGATCAAAGTGACACCCCCACCCTTATAGTTTGTCTGCTTTCCCCGCGTTCTAAGCGAAATTCACCCCTATAGGTTGTCTTGATTTCTTTGCGATCAAAGCGAAATTCTTCCCTATAGGTTGTCTGATTTCTTTGCGATCAAAGCGACATCTTCCCTATAGTTTGTCTGCTTTCCCTGCGATCAAAAGGACATTCTCCCCTATAGGTTTGTCTGATTTCTTTGCGATCAAAACGGCATCTCCCCTATAGTTTGTCTGCTTTCCCTGCAGAAAAACATTAGTTTGTCTGCTCTCCCTGTGATCAAAGTTAAATTCACCCCTATAAGTTGTCTTGATTTCTTTGCGATCAAAGGGACGTTCTCCCCTATAGGTTGTCTGATTTCTTTGCGATCAAAGTGAAATGTCCCCTATAGTTTGTCTGCTTTCCCTGCGATCAAAGCGACATTCTGCTGATTAAAGTGAAATCTTCCTTATAGTTTGTCTGCTTTCCCTGCGATCAAAAGGACATTCTCCCCTATAGGTTGTCTGATTTCTTTGCGATCGAAACGGCAATCTCCCCTATATTTTGTCTGCTTTCCCCTGCAGACAAACATTAGTTTGTCTGCTTTCCCTGCGATCAAAGTGACATTCTTCCCTATAGGTCGTTTGATTTCTTTGCGATCAAAGTGACATCCCCCCTATAGTTTGTCTGCTTTCCTTGCGATCAAAGGGACGTTCTCCCCTATAGTTTGTCAGCTTTCCCTGGGATCAAACCGATAGTCTCCTCTATTGTTTGTCTGCTTTCCCTGCAATCGAGGCGACATTCTCCCCTATAATTTGTCTGCTTTCCCTGCGATTAAAGCGACATTCTTCCCTATAGGTCGTTTGATTTCTTTGCGATCAAAGTGACATCCCCCCTATAGTTTGTCTGCTTTCCTTGCGATCAAAGGGACGTTCTCCCCTATAGTTTGTCAGCTTTCCCTGGGATCAAACCGATAGTCTCCTCTATTGTTTGTCTGCTTTCCCTGCAATCGAGGCGACATTCTCCCCTATAATTTGTCTGCTTTCCCTGCGATTAAAGCGACATTCTTCGCTATAGGTTGTCTGATTTCTTTGCGATCAAAGTGACATCCCCCCTATAGGTTGTCTTCTTCCCTGCGATCAAAGTGACATTCTCCCCTATAGGTTGTCTGATTTCTTTGAGATCAAAGCGACATTCTCCTCTATAGGTTGTCTGATTTCTTTGCGATCAAAGCTACATCTCCCCTATAGTTTGTCTGCTTTCCCTGCGATCAAAGGGGCATTCTCTCTATAGGTTGGCTAATTTCTTTGCGATCAAAGCGACATTTCCCCTATAGTTTGTCTGCTCCTTGTGATCAAAGAGACATTCACCCCTATAGGTTGTCTGATTTCTTTGCAATCAAATTGACATCTCCCCTATATTTTTTCTACTTTCCCTGTGATCGAAGCGATACTCTCCTCTATAGGTTTTCTGCTTTCCCTGCTGATTAAAGCGACATCTTCCCTATAGTTTGTCTACTTTCCCTGCGATCAAAGTGACATTCTTCCCTATAGGTTGTCTGATTTCTTTGCGATCAAAGTGACATCCCCCCTATGGTTTGTCTGCTTTCCCTGCGATCAAAGCAACATCCCTCCTATAGTTTGTCGGCTTTCCCTGCGATCAAAGCAACATTCTCCCCTATAGTTTCTCTGCTTTCCCTGCGATTGAAGTGACATTCTTCCCTTTAGGTTGTCTGATGTCTTTGCGATCAAAGCGACATCCCTCCTATAGTTTGTGTGCTTTCCTTGCGATCAAAGGGACGTTCTCCCCTATAGGTTGTTTGATTTGTTTGCGATCAAAGCGACATCTCCTCTATAGTTTGTCTGCTTTCCTTGCGATTAAAGGGACATTATCCCCTATAGGTTGTCCGCTTTCCTCTGCGATGAAAGCGATATTCTTCTCTATAGGTTTTGTGCTTTCCTTGCTGATTAAAGCGACATCTTCCCTATAGTTTGTCTGCTTTCCCTGCGATCGAAGCGACATTCTTCCCTATAGGTTGTCTGATGTCCTTGCGACCAAAGCGACATCCCCCCTATTGTTTGTCTGCTTTCCCTGCAATCAAAGCGACATTCTCTCCTAATGGTTGTTTAATTTCTTTGGAATCAAAGCGACATACTCCCCTAAAGGTTGTTTCATTTCTTTGCGATCAAAGCGATATCTCTCCCTATACTTTTTCTGCTTTCCTTGCGATCAAAGCGACATTCTCCCCTATAGTTTGTCTGCTTTTCCCTGCGATCAAAGTGTCATTCTTCCCTATAGGTTGTCTGATTTCTTTGCGATGAAAGTGACATCCCCCCTATAGTTTGTCTGCTTTCCTTGTGATCAAAGGGACGTTCTCCCCTATATATTGTCTGATTTGTTTGCGATCAAATATCTGATTTGTCTGATTTGTTTGCTCCCCTATAGTTTGTCTGCTTTCCATGCGATCAAAGTGACATTCTTCCCTATAGGTTGTCTGATGTCTTTGCGATCAAAGCGACATCCCCCCCCTATAGTTTGTCTGCTTTCCCTGCAATCAAAGCGACATTCTCTCCTAAAGGTTGTTTAATTTCTTTGCAATCAAAGTGACATACTCCCCTATAGGTTGTTTCATTTCTTTGCGATCAAAGCGATATCTCCCCTATAGTTTGTCTGCTTTCCTTGCGATCAAAGCGACATTCTCCACTATAGTTTGTCTGCTTTCTTTGCGATCAAAGTGACATTCTTCCCTATAGGTTGTCTGATTTCTTTGCGATCAAAGTGACATCCCCCCTATAGTTTGTCTGATTTCTTTGCGATCAAAGGGACATTCTCCCCTATAGATTGTTTGATTTCTTTGCGATCAAAGTGAAATGTCCCCTATAGTTTGTCTGCTTTCCCTGCGATCAAAGGGACATTCTCCCCTATAGTTTGCCTGCTTTCCCTGCAATCAAAGCGACATTCTGCTGATTAAAGCGACATCTTCCCTATAGTTTTTTCTGCTTTCCCTGCGATCAAAGCGACATTCTTTCCTATAAGTTGTCTGATTTCTTTGCGTTCAAAGTGACATCCCCCCCTATAGTTGGTCTGCTTTCCCTGCGATCAAAGTGAAATTCACCCCTATAGGTTGTCTTGATTTCTTTGCGATCAAAGCGAAATTCTTCCCTATAGGTTGTCCGATTTCTTTGCGATCAAAGCGAGATCTTCCCTATAGTTTGTCTGCTTTCCCTGTGATCAAAGCAACATCCCTCCTATAGTTTTTGTCGGCTTTCCCTGCGATCAAAGCAACATTCTCCCCTATAGTTTGTCTGCTTTCCCTGCGATTGAAGTGACATTCTTCCCTATAGGTTGTCTGATGTCTTTGCGATCAAAGCGACATCTCTCCTATAGTTTGTCTGCTTTCCCTGCAATCAAAGCGAAATTCTCTCCTAAAGAATGTTTAATTTCTTTGCCATCAAAGCGACTCCCCTAAAGGTTGTTTCATTTCTTTGCGATCAAAGCGATATCTCCCCTATAGTTTGTCTGCTTTCCTTGCGATCAAAGCGACACTCTCCCCTATTGTTTGTCTGCTTTCCTTGCGATCAAAGGTACATTCTTCCCTATAGGTTGTCCGCTTTCCTCTGCGATCAAAGTGATATTCTCCTCTATAGGTTTTCTTGCTGCTTTCCTTGTTGTTTAAAGCGACATCTTCCCTATAGTTTGTCTGCTTTCCCTGCGATCGAAGCGACATTCTTCCCTATAGGTTGTCTGATGTCCTTGCGACCAAAGCGACATCCCCCCTATTGTTTGTCTGCTTTCCCTGCAATCAAAGCGACATTCTCTCCTAAAGGTTGTTTAATTTCTTTGCAATCAAAGCGACATACTCCCCTAAAGGTTGTTTCATTTCTTTGCGATCAAAGCGATATCTCCCCTATACTTTTTCTGCTTTCCTTGCGATCAAAGCGACATTCTCCCCTATAGTTTGTCTGCTTTCCCTGCGATCAAAGTGATATTCTTCCCTATAGGTTGTCTGATTTCTTTGCGATGAAAGTGACATCCCCCCTATAGTTTGTCTGCTTTCCTTGTGATCAAAGGGACGTTCTCCACTATATATTGTCTGATTTGTTTGCGATCAAATATCTGATTTGTCTGATTTTGTTTGCTCCCCTATAGTTTGTCTGCTTTCCCTGATATCAAAGCGACATTCTTCCCTATAGGTTGTCTGATGTCTTTGCGATCAAAGCGACATCCCCCCCTATAGTTTGTCTGCTTTCCCTGCAATCAAAGCGACATTCTCTCCTAAAGGTTGTTTAATTTCTATGCAATCAAAGTGACATACTCCCCTATAGGTTGTTTCATTTCTTTGCGATCAAAGCGATATCTCCACTATAGTTTGTCTGCTTTATTTGCGATCAAAGTGACATTCTTCCCTATAGGTTGTCTGATTTCTTTGCGATCAAAGTGACATCCCCCCTATAGTTTGTCTGATTTCTTTGCGATCAAAGGGACATTCTCCCCTATAGATTGTTTGATTTCTTTGCGATCAAAGTGAAATGTCCCCTATAGTTTGTCTGCTTTCCCTGCGATCAAAGGGACATTCTCCCCTATAGTTTGCCTGCTTTCCCTGCAATCAAAGCGACATTCTGCTGATTAAAGCGACATCTTCCCTATAGTTTTTCTGCTTTCCCTGCGATCAAAGCGACATTCTTTCCTATAAGTTGTCTGATTTCTTTGCGTTCAAAGTGACATCCCCCCCTATAGTTGGTCTGCTTTCCCTGCGATCAAAGCGAAATTCGACCCTATAGGTTGTCTTGATTTCTTTGCGATCAAAGCGAAATTCTTCCCTATAGGTTGTCCGATTTCTTTGCGATCAAACCGAGATCTTCCCTATAGTTTGTCTGCTTTCCCTGTGATCAAAGCAACATCCCTCCTATAGTTTGTCGGCTTTCCCTGCGATCAAAGCGACATCTTCCCTATAGTTTTTCTGCTTTCCCTGCGATCAAAGCGACATTCTTTCCCTATAAGTTGTCTGATTTCTTTTCGATCAAAGTGACATCCCCCGCCTATAGTTTGTCTGCTTTCCCTGCGATCAAAGCGAAATTCTCCCCTATAGGTTGTCTGATTTCTTTACGATCAAAACAGCATCTCCCCTATAGTCTGCTTTCCCTGCAGACAAACATTAGTTTGTCTGCTTTCCCTGCGATCAAAGCGAAATTCATCCCTATAGGTTGTCTTGATTTCTTTGCGATCAAAGGGACGTTCTCCCCTATAGGTTGTCTGATTTCTTTGCAATCAAAGCGACATCTCCCCTATAGTTTGTCTGCTTTCCTTGCGATAAAGGGACCTTCTCCCCTATAGGTTTTCTGATTTCTTTGCGATCAAAGTGATATGTCCCCTATATTTTTTGTTTGCTTTCCTTGCGATTAAAGGGACATTCTCCCCTATAGGTTGTCTGATTTCTTTGCGATCAAAGTGAAATGTCCCCTATAGTTTGTCTTCTTTTCCTGCGATGAAAGGGACATTCTCCCCTATAGTTTGACTGCTTTCCCTGCGATCAAAGCGACATTCTGCTGATTAAAGCGAAATCTTCCTTATGGTTTGTCTGCTTTCCCTGCGATCAAAGCGACATTCTTCCCTATAAGTTGTCTGATTTCTTTGCGATCAAAGTGACACCCCCCCTACAGTTTGTCTGCCTTCCTCGCGTTCAAAGCGAAATTCACCCCTATAGGTTGTCTTGATTTCTTTGCGATCAAAGCGAAATTCTCCTCTATAGGTTGTCTGATTTCTTTGCGATCAAAACGGCATCTCCCCTATAGTTTGTCTGCTTTTCTTGCGACCAAAGTGACTTTCTTCGCTGTAGGTTGTCTGATTTCTTTGCGATGAAAGGGCCATCCCCCCTATAGGTTGTCTTCTTTCCCTACGATCAAAGCGACATTCTCCCCTATAGGTTGTCTGATTCGTTTGCGATCAAAGCGACATTTCCCCTATAGTTTGTCTGCTTTCCCTGTGATCAAAGAGACATTCATCCCTATAGGTTGTGTGATTTCTTTGTGATCAAAACAGCATCTCCCCTATAGTCTGCTTTCCCTGCAGACAAACATTAGTTTGTCTGCTTTCCCTGCGATCAAAGCGAAATTCATCCCTATAGGTTGTCTTGATTTCTTTGCGATCAAAACAATGTTTGTCTGCTTTCCCTGCGATCAAAGCGAAATCATCCCTATAGGTTGTCTTGATTTCTTTGCGATCAAAGGGACGTTCTCTTCTATAGGTTGTCTGATTTCTTTGCGATCAAAGCGACATCTCCCCTATAGTTTGTCTGCTTCCTTTGCGATCAAAGGGACATTCTCCCCTATAGGTTGTCTAATTTCTTTGCGATCAAAATGAAATGTCCCCTATAGTTTGTCTGCTTTCCCTGCGATCAAAGGGACATTTTCCCCTATACTTTGTCTGCTTTCCCTGTGATTAAAGCGACATTCTCCCCTATAGGTTGTCTGATTTCCTTGCAATCAAAGCGTCATTCTTCTCTATAGGTTGTCTGCTTTCCCTGCGATCAAAGCAAAATTCTCCCCTATAGGTTGTCTTATTTCTTTGTGATTAAAGCGACATCTCCCCTATAGTTTGTCTCCTTTCCCTGCGATCAAAGGGACATTCTCCCCTATAGGTTGTCTAATTTCTTTGCGATCAAAGTGAAATGTCCCCTATAGTTTGTCTGCTTTCCCTGCGATCAGAGGGACATTCTCCCCTATAGTTTGTCTGATTTCCCTGTGATGAAAGCGACATTCTCTTCTATAGGTTGTCTGATTTCTTTGCGATAACAGCGACATTCTCCCCTATAGGTTGTCTGATTTCTTTGTGATCAAAGCGACATTTCCCCTATACTTCTTCTGCTTTCCTTGCGATCAAAGCGACATTCTTCCCTATAGGTTGTCTGATTTCTTTGCGATGAAAGTGACATCCCCCCTATAGTTTGTCTGCTTTCCCTGCGATCAAAGTGACATTCTTCCCTATAGGTTGTCTGATTTCTTTGCGATGAAAGTGACATCCCCCTATAGTTTGTCTGCTTTCCCTGCAATCAAAGCAATATTCTCTCCTAAAGGTTGTTTAATTTTTTTTCAATCAAAGTGACATACTCCCCTATAGGTTGTTTCATTTCTTTGCGATCAAAGCGATATCTCCCTTATAGTTTGTCTGCTTTCCTTGCAATCAAAGCGACATTCTGCTGATTAAAGCAACATCTTCCCTATAGTTTTTTCTGCTTACCCTGCGATCAAAGCGACATTCTTCCCTATAAGTTGTCCGATTTCTTTGCGTTCAAAGTGACATCCCCTCCCCTATATAGTTCGTCTGCTTTTCCTGTGATCAAAGCGAAATTCACGCCTATAGGTTGTTTTGATTTCTTTGCGATCAAAGCGAAATTCTTCCCTATAGTTGTCTGATTTCTTTGCGATCAAAGCGACATCTTCCCAATAGTTTGTCTGCTTTCCCAACGATCAAAAGGACATTCTCCCCAATAGGTTGTCTGATTTCTTTGCGATCAAAACGGCATCTCCCCTATAGTTTGTCTGCTTTCTCTGCAGAGAAACATTAGTTTGTCTGCTTTCCCTGCGATCAAAGCGAAATTCACCCCTATAGGTTGTCTTGATTTCTTTGCGATCAAAGGGACGTTCTCCGCTATAGGTTGTCTGATTTCTTTGCGATCAAAGCGACATCTCCCCTATAGTTTGTCTGCTTCCCTTGCGATCAAGGGGACATTCTCCCCTATTGGTTGTCTAATTTCTTTGCGATCGAAGTGAAATGTCCCCTATAGTTTGTCTGCTTTCCCTGCGATCAAAGGGACATTCTCCCCTATAGTTTGTCTGCTTTCCCTGCGATCAAAGCGACATTCTCCCCTATATTTTGTCTGATTTCCTTGCGTGAATGCGTCATTCTTCTCTATAGGTTGTCTGCTTTCCCTGCGATCAAAGCGAAATTCTCCCCTATAGGTTGTCTTATTTCTTTGCGATCAAAGCGACATCTCCCCTATAGTTTGTCTGCTTTCCCTGCGATCAAAGGGACATTCTCCCCTATAGGTTGTCTTATTTCTTTGCGATCAAAGTGAAATGTCCCTTATAGTTTGTCTGCTTTCCCTGCGATCAAAGGGACATTTCCCCTATAGTTTGTCTGCTTTTCCTGTGATCAAAGCGACATTCTCCCCTATAGGTTGTCTGATTTCTTTGCGATCAAAGCGACATTCTCCCCTATAGTTTGTCTGCTTTCCCTGCGATCAAACGGACATTCTCCCCTATAGGTTGTCTTATTTCTTTGCGATCAAAGTGACATTCTCCCCTATAGTTTGTGTGCTTTCCCTGCGATCAAAGTGACATTCTTCCCTATAAGTTGTCTGATTTCTGTCCGATCAAAGTGACATCCCCCCTGTAGTTTTGTCTGCTTTCCCTGCGATCGAAGCGACATTCTCCCCTATAGGTTGTCTGATTTCTTTGCGATCAAAGCGACATTCTTCCCTATAGGTTGTCTGATTTGTTTGCGATCAAAGTGACATTCTCCCCGATAGGTTGTCTGCTTTCTTTTTGATCAAAGCGACATCTCCCCTATAGTTTGTCTGCTTTGCCTGCGACCAAAGGGACATTCTCCCCTATAGATTGTCTTATTTCTTTGCGATCAAAGTGACATTCTCCCCTATAGTTTGTGTGCTTTCCCTGCGATCAAAGTGACATTCTTCCCTATAAGTTGTCTGATTTCTTTCCAATCAAAGTGACATCCCCCTATAGTTTGTCTGCTTTCCCTGCGATCGAAGCGACATTCTCCCGATAGATTGTGTGATTTCTTTGCGATCAAAGTGAAATTATCTCCTATAGGTTGTCTGATTTCTTTGCGATCAAAGCGACATTCTTCCCCATAGGTTGTCTGTTTTGTTTGCGATCAAAGTGACATTTTCCCCGATAGGTTGTCTGCTTTCTTTGCGATCAAAGCGACATCTCCCCTATAGTTTGTCTGCTTTGCCTGCGACCAAAGGGACATTCTCCCCTATAGGTTGTCTGATTTCTTTGCGATCTAAGCGACATCTCCCCTATAGTTTGTCCGCTTTCCTCTGCGATCAAAGCGATATTCTCCTCTATATTTTTCTGCTTTCCGTGATGATTAAAGCGACATCTTCCCTATAGTTTGTCTGCTTTCCCTACGATCAAAGCAACATTCTCCCCTATAGTTTGTCTGCTTTCCCTGCGATCAAAGCGACATTCTTCCCTATAGGTTGTCTGATGTCTTTGTGATCAAAGCGACATCTTCCCTATAGTTTGTCTGCTTTCCCTACGATCAAAGCAACATTCTCTCCTATAGTTTGTCTGCTTTCCCTGCGATCAAAGCGACATTCTTCCCTATAGGTTGTCTGATGTCTTTGCGATCAAAACAAATTCTCCCCTATAGTTTGTCTGCTTTCCTTGCGATCAAATGGACATTCTCCCCTATAGGTTGTCTGATTTCTTTGCGATCAAAGTGAAATGTCCCCTATAGTTTGTCTGCTTTCCCTTCGATCAAAGGGACATTCTCCCCTATAGTTTGTCTGCTTTCCCTGCGATCAAAGCGACATTCTGCTGATTAAAGCAACATATTCCCTATAGTTTGTCTGCTTTCCCTGCAATCAAAGCGACATTCTTCCCTATAAGTTGTCTGATTTCTTTGCGATCAAAGTGACACCCCTACCCCTATAGTTCGTCTGCTTTCCCCGCGTTCAAAGCGAAATTCACCCCTATAGATTGTCTTCATTTCTTTGCGATCAAAGCGACATCTTCCCTATAGTTTGTCTGCTTTCCCTGCGATCAAAAGGACATTCTCCCCTATAGGTTGTCTGATTTTTCTTTGCGATCAATACGGCATCTCCCCTATAGTTTGTCTGCTTTCCCTGCAGACAAACATTAGTTTGTCTGCTTTCTTTGCGATCAAAGCGAAATTCACCCCTATAGGTTGTCTTGATTTCTTTGCGATCAAAGGGACGTTCTCCCCTATAGGTTGTCTGATTTCTTTGCAATCAAAGCGACATCTCCCCTATAGTTTGTCTGCTTTCCTTGCGATAAAGGGACATTCTCCCCTATAGGTTTTCTGATTTCTTTGCGATCAAAGTGATATGTCCCCTATATTTTGTTTGCTTTCCTTGCGATTAAAGGGACATTCTCCCTATAGGTTGTCTGATTTCTTTGCGATCAAAGTGAAATGTCCCCTATAGTTTGTCTTCTTTTCCTGCGATGAAAGGGACATTCTCCCCTATAGTTTGACTGCTTTCCCTGCGATCAAAGCGACATTCTGCTGATTAAAGCGAAATCTTCCTTATGGTTTGTCTGCTTTCCCTGCGATCAAAGCGACATTCTTCCCTATAAGTTGTCTGATTTCTTTGCGATCAAAGTGACACCCCCCCTACAGTTTGTCTGCCTTCCTCGCGTTCAAAGCGAAATTCACCCCTATAGGTTGTCTTGATTTCTTTGCGATCAAAGCGAAATCTTCCCTATAGTTTGTCTGCTTTTCCTGCGATCAAAAGGACATTCTCCTCTATAGGTTGTCTGATTTCTTTGCGATCAAAACGGCATCTCCCCTATAGTTTGTCTGCTTTTCCTGCAGAAAAACATTAGTTTGTCTGCTTTCCCTGCGACCAAAGTGACATTCTTCGCTATAGGTTGTCTGATTTCTTTGCGATCAAAGGGTCATCCCCCCTATAGGTTGTCTTCTTTCCCTACGATCAAAGCGACATTCTCCCCTATAGGTTGTCTGATTCCTTTGCGATCAAAGCGACATTTCCCCTATAGTTTGTCTGCTTTCCCTGTGATCAAAGAGACATTCATCCCTATAGGTTATGTGATTTCTTTGTGATCAAATTGACATCTCCTCTATATTTTCTCTACTTTCCCTGCGATCGATGCGATAATCTCCTCTATAGGTTTTCTGCTTTCCCTGCTGATTAAAGCGACATCTTCCCTATAGTTTGTCTGCTTTCCCTAAGATCAAAGTGACATTCTTCCCTATAGGTTGTCTGAGTTCTTTGCGATCAAAGCGACATCGCCCCTATGGTTTGTCTGCTTTTCCTGCGATCAAAGCGACATTCTCCTCTACAGGTTGTCTGCCTTTCCTGCGAAAAAAGTGCAGCGAACTCACTTCTTTCGCAGGGAACTGCGATCAAAGCAGCATCCCTCCTACAGTTAGTCTGCTTTCCCTGCGATCAAAGCGATATTCTCCTCTATAGGTTTTTTGCTTTCCCTGCTGATTAAAGCGACATCTTCCCTATAGTTTGTGTGCATTCTCTGCGATCAAAGCGACATTCTCCCCTATAGTTTGTGTGCTTTCCCTTCGATCAAAGTGACATCTTCCCTATAAGTTGTCTGATTTCTTTCCGATCATAGTGACATCCCCCCCCTATAGTTTGTCTGCTTTCCCTGCGATTGAAGCGACATTCTCTCCTATAGATTGTCTGATTTCTATGCGATCAAAGCGAAATTATCCCCTATAGGTTGTCTGATTTCTTTGCGATCAAAGTGACATTCTACCCTATAGGTTGTCTGATTTTTTTGCGATCAAAGCGACATCTCCCCTATAGTTTGTCTGCTTTCCCTGCGACCAAGGGACATTCTCCCCTATAGGTTGTCTGATTTCTTTGCGATCAAAGCGACATTTCCCCTATAGTTTGTCCGCTTTCCTCTGCGATCAAAGTGATATTCTCCTCTATAGGTTTTCTGCTTTCCTTGCTGATTAAAGTGACATCTTCCCTATAGTTTGTCTGCTTTCCCTGCGATCAAAGCAACATTCGCCCCTATAGTTCGTCTGCTTTCCCTGCGATCGAAGCGACATTCTTCCCTATAGGTTGTCTGATATCTTTGCGATCAAAGCGACATCCCCCCTATAGTTTGTCTGCTTTCCCTGCAATCAAAGTGACATTCTCTCCTAAAGGCTGTTTAATTTCTTTGCAATCAAAGCGACATTCTCCCCTATAGTTTGTCTGCTTTCCCTGCGATCAAAGTGACATTCTTCCCTATTGGTTGTCTGATTTCTTTGCGATCAAAGTGACATCCCCTCTATAGTTTGTCTGCCTTCCTTGCGATCAAAGGGACGTTCTCCCCTATAGGTTGTTTGATTTGTTTGCGATCAAAGCGACATCTCCTCTATAGTTTGTGTGCTTTCCTTGCGATTAAAGGGACATTCTCCCCTATAGTTTGTCCGCTTTCCTCTGCGATCAAAGCGATATTCTCCTCTATAGGTTTTCTGCTTTTATTGCTGATTAAAGCGACATCTTCCTTATAGTTTGTCTGCTTTCCCTGCGATCAAAGCAACACTCTTCCCTGTAGTTTGTCTGCTTTCCCTGCGATCAAAGCAACATTCTCCACTATAGTTTGTCTGCTATAGTTTTGTCTGCTGCGATCAAAGTGACATTCTTCCCTATAGGTTGTCTGATTTCTTTGCGATCAAAGTGACATCCCCCCTATAGTTTGTCTGCTTTCCTTTCGATCAAAGGGACATTTTCCCCTATAGATTGTTTGATGTCTTTGCGATCAAAGTGAAATGTCCCCTATAGCTTGTCTGCTTTCCCTGCGATCAAAGGGACATTCTCCCTATAGTTTGCCTGCTTTAACTGCAATCAAAGTGACATTCTGCTGATTAAAGCGACATCTTCCCTATAGTTTTTCTGCTTTCCCTGCGATCAAAGCGACATTCTTCCCTATAAGATGTCTGATTTCTTTGCGTTCAAAGTGACATCCCCCCCCCTATAGTTTGTCTGCTTTCCCTGCGATCAAAGCGAAATTCCCGCCTATAGGTTGTCTTGATTTCTTTGCGATCAAAGCGAAATTCTTCCCTATAAGTTTGTCTGATTTCTTTGCGATCAAAGCGACACCTTCCCTATAGTTTGTCTGCTTCCCTGCAGAGAAACATTAGCTTGTATGCTTTCCCTGCGATCAAAGCGAAATTGACACATATAGGTTGTCTTGATTTCTTTGCGATCAAAGGGACGTTCTCCGCTATAGGTTGTCTGATTTCTTTGCGATCAAAGCGACATCTCCCCTATAGTTTGTCTGCTTCCCTTGCGATCAAAGGGACATTCTCCCCTATAGGTTGTCTAATTTCTTTGGGATCAAAGTGAAATGTCCCCTATAGTTTGTCTGCTTTCCCTGCGATCAAAGGGACAATCTCCCCTATAGTTTGTCTGCTTTCCCTGCGATCAAAGCGAAATTCTCCCCTATAGGTTGTCTGATTTCTTTGCGATCAAAACGGCATCTCCCCTATAGTTTGTCTGCTTTCCCTGCAGACAAACATTAGTTTGTCTGCTTTCCCTGTGATCAAAGGGACATTCTCCCCTATAGGTTGTCTTATTTCTTTGCGATCAAAGTGAAATGTCCCCTATAGTTTGTCTGCTTTCCCTTCGATCAAAGGGACATTCTCCTCTATAGTTTGTCTGCTTTCCCTGTGATCCAAGTGACATTCTCCCCTATAGGTCGTCCGATTTCTTTGCGATCAAAGCGACATTCTCTTCTATAGGTTGCTGATTTCTTTGCGATCAAAGCGAAATTCTCCCCTATAGTTTGTGTGCTTTCCCTGCGATCAAAGTGACATTCTTCCCTATAAGTTGTTTGATTTCTTTCCGATCAAAGTGACATCCCCCCTATAGTTTGTCTGCTTTCCCTGCGATCGAAGCGACACTCTCCCCTATAGATTGTCTGATTTCTTTGCGATCAAAGCGAAATTAACCCCTATAGGTTGTCTCATTTCTTTGCGATCAAAGCGACATTCTTCCCTATAGGTTGTCTGATTTGTTTGAGATCAAAGTGACATTCTCCCCCATAGGCTGCCTGCTTTCTTTGCGATCAAAGCGACATCTCCCCTATAGTTTGTCTGCTTTGCCTGCGACCAAAGGGACATTCTCCCCTATAGGTTGTCTGATTTCTTTGCGATCAAAGCGACATATCCCCTATAGTTTGTCCGCTTTCCTCTGTGATCAAAGCGATATTCTTCTCTATATTTTTTCTGCTTTCCGTGATGATTAAAGCGACATCTTCCGTATAGTTTGTCTGCTTTCCCTACGATCAAAGCAACATTCTCCCCTATAGTTTGTCTTCTTTCCCTGCGATCAAAGCGACATTCTTCCCTATAGGTTTTCTGATGTCTTTGCGATCAAAGCGACATCCCCCCTATAGTTTGTCTGCTTTCCCTGCGATCAAAGCGACAATCTCTCCTATAGGTAGTTTAATTTCTTTGCAATCAAAGCGACATACTCCCCTACAGGTTGTTTCATTTCTTTGCGATCAAAGTGACATCTCCCCTATAGTTTGTCTGCTTTCCCTGCGATCAAAGTTATATTCTTCCCTATAGGATGTTTGATTTCTTTTCGATCAAAGTGACATCCCCCCTATAGTTTGCCTGCTTTCCTTGCGATGAAACGGACGTTCTCCCCTATAGGTTGTCTGATTTCTTTGCGATCAAAGAGACATCTCCCCTATAGTTTGTCTGCTTTCCTTGCGATCAAAGGGACATTCTCCCCTATAGGTTGTCTGATTTCTTTGCCATCAAAGTGAAATGTCCCCTATAGTTTGTCTGTTTTCCTTGCGATAAAGGGACATTCTCCCCTATAGGTTGTCTGATTTCTTTGCGATCAAAGCGAAATTCTTCCCTATAGGTTGTCTCATTTCTTTGCAATCAAAGCGACATCTTCCCTATAGTTTGTCTGCTTTCCCTGCGATCAAAAGGACATTCTCCGCTATAGGTTGTCTGCTTTCCCTGCATTCAAAGCGAAATTCACCCCTATAGGTTGTCTTGATTTCTTTGCGATCAAAGTGAAATTCTTCCCTATAGGTTGTCTGATTTCTTTGCGATCAAAGCAACATCTTCCCTATAGTTTGTCTGCTTTCCCTGCGATCAAAAGGACATTCTCCCCTATAGGTTGTTTGATTTCTTTGCGATCAAAACGGCATCTCCTCTTTTAGTTTGTCTGCTTTCCCTGCAGACAAACATTAGTTTGTCTGCTTTCCGTGCAGACAAACATTAGTTTGTCTGCTTTCCCTGTGATCAAAGTGAAATTCAGCCCTATAGGTTGTCTTGATTTCTTTGCGATCAAAGGGACGTTCTCCTTATAGGTTGTCTGATTTCTTTGCGATCAAAGCGACATCTCCCCTATAGTTTGTCTGCTTTTCTTGCGATAAAGGGACATTCTCCACTATAGGTTGTCTGATTTCTTTGCGATCAAAGCGTTTTTCTCCCCTATAGTTTGTCTGCTTTCCTTACGATCAAAGGGACATTCTCCCCTATAGGTTGTTTGATTTCTTTGCGATCAAAGTGAAATGTCCCCTATAGTTTGTCTGCTTTCCCTGCAATCGAAGGGACATTCTCCCCTATAGGTTGTTTGATTTCTTTGCGATCAAAGTGAAATATCCCCTATAGTTTGTCTGCTTTCCCTGCAATCAAAGCGACATTCTGCTGATTAAAGCGACATCTTCCCTATAGTTTTTCTGCTTTTCCTGCGATCAAAGCGACATTCCTCCCTATAAGTTGTCTGATTTCTTTGCGATTAAAGTGACACCCCCCGCCTATAGTTTGTCTGCTTTCCCTGTGATCAAAGCGAAATTCTCTCCTATAGGTTGTCTTATTTCTTTGCGATCAAAGCGACATCTTCCCTATAGTTTTTCTGCTTTCCCTGCGATCAAAGCGACATTCTTCCCTATAAGTTGTCTGATTTCTTTGCGATCAAAGTGAAATCCCCCGCCTATAGTTTGTCTGCTTTCCCTGCGATCAAAGCGAAATTCTCCCCTATAGGGTGTCTGATTTCTTTGCGATCAAAAGCGCATCTCCCCTATAGTCTGTTTTCCCTGCAGACAAACATTAGTTTGTCTGCTTTCCCTGCGATCAAAGCGAAATTCATCCCTATAGGTTGTCTTGATTTCTTTGCGATCAAAGGGACGTTCTCCCCTATAGGTTGTCTAATTTCTTTGCGATCAAAGTGAAATATCCCCTATAGTTTGTCTGGTTTCTCTGCGATCAAAGGGACATTCTCCCCTATAGTTTGTCTGCTTTCCCTGTGATCAAAGCGACATTCTCCCCTATAGGTTGTCTGATTTCCTTGCGATCAAAGCGTCATTCTTCTCTATAGGTTGTCTGCTTTCCCTGCGATCAAAGCGAAATTCTCCCCTATAGGTTGTCTTCTTATTTCTTTGCGATTAAAGCGACATCTCCCCTATAGTTTGTCTGCTTTCCCTGCGATCAAAGGGACATTCTCCCCTATAGGTTGTCTTATTTCTTTGCGATCAAAGTGAAATGTCCCCTATAGTTTGTCTGCTTTCCCTGCGATCAAAGGGACCTTCTCCTCTATAGTTTGTCTGCTCTCCCTGTGATGAAAGCGAAATTCTCCCCTATAGGTTGTCTGATTTCTTTGCGAAAAAAGCGACATTCTCCCCTATTGGTTGTCTGATTTCTTTGTGATCAAAGCGACTTCTCCCCTATACTAATTCTGCTTTCCTTGCGATCAAAGCGACATTCTCCCCTATAGTTTGTCTGCTTTCCCTGCGATCAAAGTGACATTCTTCCCTATAGGTTGTCTGATTTCTTTGCGATGAAAGTGACATACCCCCTATAGTTTGTCTGCTTTCCTTGTGATCAAAGGGACGTTCTCCCCTATAGGTTGTCTGATTTGTTTGCTCCCCTATAGTTTGTCTGCTTTCCCTGCGATCAAAGCGACATTCTTCCCTATAGGTTGTCTGATGTCTTTGCGATCAAAGCGACATCCCCCTTATAGTTTGTCTGCTTTCCCTGCAATCAAAGCGACATTCTCTCCTAAGGGTTGTTTAATTTCTTTGCAATCAAAGCGACATACTCCCCTATAGGTTGTTTCATTTCTTTGCGATCAAAGCGATATCTCCCCTATAGTTTGTCTGCTTTCCCTGCGATCAAAGTGACATTCTTCCCTATAGGTTGTCTGATTTCTTTGCGATCAAAGTGACATCCCCCCATAGTTTGTCTGCTTTCCTTGCGATCAAATGGACATTCTCCCCTATAGATTGTTTGATTTCTTTGCGATCAAAGTGAAATGTCCCTATAGTTTGTCTGCTTTCCCTGCGATCAAAGGGACATTCTCACCTATAGTTTGCCAGCTTTCCCTGCAATCAAAGCGACATTCAGCTGATTAAAGCAACATCTTCCCTATAATTTTTCTGCTTTCCTTGCGATCAAAGCAACATTCTTCCTTATAAGTTGTCCGATTTCTTTGCGTTCAAATTGACATCCCCCACCCCCTATAGTTTGTCTGCTTTCCCTGCGATCAAAGCGAAATTCACGCCTATAGGTTGTTTTGATTTCTTTGCGATCAAAGCCAAATTCTTCCCTATAGGTTGTATGATTTCTTTGCGATCAAAGCGACATCTTCCCAATAGTTTGTCTGCTTTCCCTGCGATCAAAAGGACATTCTCCCCTATAGGTTGTCTGATTTCTTTGCGATCAAAACGGCATCTCCCCTATAGTTTGTCTGCTTTCCCTGCAGAGAAACATTAGTTTGTCTGCTTTCCCTGCGATCAAAGTGAAATTCACCCCTATAGATTGTCTTTATTTCTTTGCGATCAAAGGGACGTTCTCCGCTATAGGTTGTCTGATTTCTTTGCGATCAAAGCGATATCTCCCCAATAGTTTGTCTCCTTTCCTTGCGATCAAAGCGGCATTCTCCCCTACAGTTTGTCTGCTTTCCCTGCATTTTTTTTTCTTTTTTTTCTTTTTTTTTCTTTTTTTTTTTTTTTTTTTTCTTTCTTTGTTGTTTTTTGTTTTTTTTTTTTTTTTTTTTTTTGTTTTTTTGTTTTTTTGTTTTTTTTTTTTTTTTTTTTTTTTTTTCGAATTTTTTTTTTTTTTTTTTTTTTTTTTTTTTTTCCTTTTTTTTTTTTCCTTACTTTGTTTTTTTTGCTTTTTTGTTTCATCACTATTTTTTGTTTTGCTTTTGATTTATCTGTTGTTGTTTTTTTTTTTGTTTGTGACATTTTTTTTTTCCCTATAGGTTGTCTGATTTCTTTGCGATCAAAGTGACATCCCCCCTATAGTTTGTCTGCTTTCCTTGCGATCAAAGGGACGTTCTCCCCTATAGGTTGTCTAATTTGTTTGCGATCAAAGCGACATCTCCCCTATAGTTTGTCTGCTTTCCTTGCGATCAAAGGGACATTCTCCCCTATAGGTTGTTTGATTTCTTTGCGATCAAAGTGAAATGCCCCCTAAAGTTTGTCTGCTTTCCCTGCGATCAAAGGGACATTCTCCCCTATAGTTTGCCTGCTTTCCCTGCAATCAAAGCGACATTCTGCTTATTAAAGCGACATCTTCCCTATAGTTTTTCTGCTTTTCCTGCGATCAAAGCGACATTCTTCCCTATAAGTTGTCTGATTTCTTTGCGATTAAAGTGACATCTCCCGCCTATAATTTGTCTGCTTTCCCTGCGATCAAAGCAAAATTCTCCCCTATAGGTTGTCTGATTTCTTTGCGATCAAAGCGACATCTTCCCTATAGTTTTTCTGCTTTCCCTGCGATCAAAGCGACATTCTTCCCTATAAGTTGTCTGATTTCTTTTCGATCAAAGTGACATCCCCCGCCTATAGTTTGTCTGCTTTCCCTGCGATCAAAGCGAAATTTCTCCCCTATAGGTTATCTGATTTCTTTGCGATCAAAACAGCATCTCCCCTATAGTCTGCTTTCCCTGCAGACAAACATTAGTTTGTCTGCTTTCCCTGCGATCAAAGCGAAATTCATCCCTATAGGTTGTCTTGATTTCTTTGCGATCAAAGGGACGTTCTCTTCTATAGGTTGTCTGATTTCTTTGCGATCAAAGCGACATCTCCCCTATAGTTTGTCTGCTTCCTTTGCGATCAAAGGGACATTCTCCCCTATAGGTTGTCTAATTTCTTTGCGATCAAAATGAAATGTCCCCTATAGTTTGTCTGCTTTCCCTGCGATCAAAGGGACATTCTCCCCTATACTTTGTCTGCTTTCCCTGTGATCAAAGCGACATTCTCCCCTATAGGTTGTCTGATTTCCTTGCGATCAAAGCGTCATTCTTCTCTATAGGTTGTCTGCTTTCCCTGCGATCAAAGCGAAATTCTCCCCTAAAGGTTGTCTTATTTTTTTGCGATTAAAGCGACATCTCCCCTATAGTTTGTCTCCTTTCCCTGCGATCAAAGGGACATTCTCCCCTATAGGTTGTCTAATTTCTTTGCGATCAAAGTGAAATGTCCCCTATAGTTTGTCTGCTTTCCCCGCGATCAGAGGGACATTCTCCCCTATAGTTTGTCTGCTTTCCCTGTGATGAAAGCGACATTCTCTGCGACATTTCCCTGTGATCAAAGTGACATTCTTCCCTATAGGTTGTCTGATTTCTTTGCGATGTAAGTGACATCCCCCCTATAGTTTGTCTGCTTTCCCTGCAATCAAAGCAATATTCTCTCCTAAAGGTTGTTTAATTTCTTTTCAATCAAAGCGACATAATCTCCTATAGGTTGTTTCATTTCTTTGCGATCAAAGCGATATCTCCCTTATAGTTTGTCTGCTTTCCTTGCAATCAAAGCGACATTCTGCTGATTAAAGCAACATCTTCCCTATAGTTTTTCTGCTTTCTTTGCGATCAAAGCGACATTCTTCCCTATAAGTTGTCCGATTTCTTTGCGATCAAAGCGCGACATCTTCCCAATAGGTTGTCTGATTTCTTTGCGATCAAAGCGACATCTTCCCAATAGTTTGTCTGCTTTCCCTGCGATCAAAAGGACATTCTCCCCTATAGGTTGTCTGATTTCTTTGCGATCAAAACGGCATCTCCCCTATACTTTGTCTACTTTCCCTGCAGAGAAACATTAGTTTGTCTGCTTTCCCTGCGATCAAAGCGAAATTCACCCCTATAGGTTGTCTTGATTTCTTTGCGATCAAAGGGACGTTTCTCCGCTATAGGTTGTCTGATTTCTTTGCGATCAAAGCGACATCTCCCCTATAGTTTGTCTGCTTCCCTTGCGATCAAGGGGACATTCTCCCCTATTGGTTGTCTAATTTCTTTGCGATCGAAGTGAAATGTCCCCTATAGTTTGTCTTCTTTCCCTGCGATCAAAGGGACATTCTCCCCTATAGTTTGTCTGCTTTCCCTGCGATCAAAGCGACATTCTCCCCTATATTTTGTCTGATTTCCTTGCGTGAATGCGTCATTCTTCTCTATAGGTTGTCTGCTTTCCCTGCGATCAAAGCGAAATTCTCCCCTATAGGTTGTCTTATTTCTTTGCGATCAAAGCGACATCTCCCCTATAGTTTGTCTGCTTTCCCTGCGATCAAAGGGACATTCTCCCCTATAGGTTGTCTTATTTCTTTGCGATCAAACTGATAATGTGCCTTATAGTTTGTCTGCTTTCCCTGCGATCAAAGGGACATTCTCCCCTATAGTTTGTCTGCTTTCCCTGTGATCAAAGCGACATTCTCCCCCATAGGTTGTCTGATTTCTTTGCGATCAAAGCGACATTCTCCCCTATATTTTGTCTGCTTTCCCTGCGATCAAACGGACATTCTCCCCTATAGGTTGTGTTATTTCTTTGCGATCAAAGTGACATTCTCCCCTATAGTTTGTGTGCTTTCCCTGCGATCAAAGTGACATTCTTCCTATAAGTTGTCTGATTTCTTTCCGATCAAAGTGACATCCCCCCTATAGTTTGTCTGCTTTCCCTGCGATCGAAGCGACATTCTCCCCTATAGGTTGTCTGATTTCTTTGCGATCAAAGCTACATTCTTCCCTATAGGTTGTCTGATTTGTTTGCGATATACATTAGTTTGTCTGCTTTCCCTGCGATCAAAGCGAAATTCACCCCTATAGGTTGTCTTGATTTCTTTGCGATCAAAGGGACGTTCTCCCCTATAGGTTGTCTGATTTCTTTGCAATCAAAGCGACATCTCCCCTATAGTTTGTCTGCTTTCCTTGCGATAAAGGGACCTTCTCCCCTATAGGTTTTCTGATTTCTTTGCGATCAAAGTGATATGTCCCCTATATTTTGTTTGCTTTCCTTGCGATTAAAGGGACATTCTCCCCTATAGGTTTGTCTGATTTCTTTGCGATCAAAGTGAAATGTCCCCTATAGTTTGTCTTCTTTTCCTGTGATGAAAGGGACATTCTCCCCCTATAGTTTGACTGCTTTCCCTGCGATCAAAGCGACATTCTGCTGATTAAAGCGAAATCTTCCTTATGGTTTGTCTGCTTTCCCTGCGATCAAAGCGACATTCTTCCCTATAAGTTGTCTGATTTCTTTGCGATCAAAGTGACGCCCCCCCTACAGTTTGTCTGCCTTCCTCGCGTTCAAAGCGAAATTCACCCCTATAGGTTGTCTTGATTTCTTTGCGATCAAAGCGAAATTCTCTTCTATAGGTTGTCTGATTTCTTTGCGATCAAAACGGCATCTCCCCTATAGTTTGTCTGCTTTTCTTGCAGACAAACATTAGTTTGTCTGCTTTCCCTGCGACCAAAGTGACTTTCTTCGCTATAGGTTGTCTGATTTCTTTGCGATGAAAGGGCCATCCCCCCTATAGGTTGTCTTCTTTCCCTACGATCAAAGCGACATTCTCCCCTATAGGTTGTCTGATTCGTTTGCGATCAAAGCGACATTTCCCCTATAGTTTGTCTGCTTTCCCTGTGATCAAAGAGACATTCATCCCTATAGGTTGTGTGATTTCTTTGTGATCAAATTGACATCTCCTCTATATTTTTTCTACTTTCCCTGCGATCGAAGCGATAATCTCCTCTATAGGTTTTCTGCTTTCCCTGCTGATTAAAGCGACATCTTCCCTATAGTTTGTCTGCTTTCCCTGCGATCAAAGTGACATTCTTCCCTATAGGTTGTCTGAGTTCTTTGCGATCAAAGCGACATCGCCCCTATAGTTTGTCTGCTTTTCTTGCGATCAAAGCGACATTCTCCTCTACAGGTTGTCTGCCTTTCCTGCGAAAAAAGTGCAGCGAACTCACTTCTTTCGCAGGGAACTGCGATCAAAGCAGCATCCCTCCTACAGTTTGTCTGCTTTCCCTGCGATCAAAGCGACATTCTCCTCTACAGGTTGTCTGCCTATCCTGCAAAAAAGTGACATTCTCCTCTATAGGTTGTCTGCTTTCCCTGCGATCAAAGCGATATTCTCCTCTATAGGTTTTTTGCTTTCCCTGCTGATTAAAGCGACATCTTCCCTATAGTTTGTGTGCATTCTCTGCGATCAAAGCGACATTCGCCCCTATAGTTTGTGTGCTTTCCTTCGATCAAAGTGACATTCTTCCCTATAAGTTGTCTGATTTCTTTCCGATCAAAGTGACATCCCCCCTATAGTTTGTCTGCTTTCCCTGCGATTGAAGCGACATTCTCTCCTATAGATTGTCTGATTTCTATGCGATCAAAGCGAAATTATCCCCTATAGGTTGTCTGATTTCTTTGCGATCAAAGTGACATTCTACCCTATAGGTTGTCTGATTTTTTTTGCGATCAAAGCGACATCTCCCCTATAGTTTGTCTGCTTTCCCTGCGACCAAAGGGACATTCTCCCCTATAGGTTGTCTGATTTCTTTGCGATCAAAGCGACATTTCCCCTATAGTTTGTCCGCTTTCCTCTGCGATCGAAGTGATATTCTCCTCTATAGGTTTTCTGCTTTCCTTGCTGATTAAAGTGACATCTTCCCTATAGTTTGTCTGCTTTCCCTGCGATCAAAGCAACATTCGCCCCTATAGTTCGTCTGCTTTCCCTGCGATCGAAGCGACATTCTTCCCTATAGGTTGTCTGATATCTTTGCGATCAAAGCGACATCCCCCCTATAGTTTGTCTGCTTTCCCTGCAATCAAAGTGACATTCTCTCCTAAAGGCTGTTTAATTTCTTTGCAATCAAAGCGACATTCTCCCCTATAGTTTGTCTGCTTTCCCTGCAATCAAAGTGACATTCTTCCCTATAGGTTGTCTGATTTCTTTGCGATCAAAGTGACATCCCCTCTATAGTTTGTCTGCCTTCCTTGCGATCAAAGGGACGTTCTCCCCTATAGGTTGTATGATTTGTTTGCGATCAAAGCGACATCTCCTCTATAGTTTGTGTGCTTTCCTTGCGATTAAAGGGACATTCTCCCCTATAGTTTGTCCGCTTTCCTCTGCGATCAAAGCGATATTCTCCTCTATAGGTTTTCTGCTTTTAATGCTGATTGAAGCGACATCTTCCTTATAGTTTGTCTGCTTTCCCTGCGATCAAAGCAACACTCTTCCCTATAGTTTGTCTGCTTTCCCTGCGATCGAAGCGACATTCTTCCCTATAGGTTGTCTGATTTTTGCGATGAAAGTGACATCCCCCCTATAGTTTGTCTGCTTTCCTTGTGACATCACTGGGACGTTCTCCGCTATAGGTTGTCTGATTTGTTTGTAATCAAATATCTGATTTGTCTGATTTGTTTGCTCCCCTATAGTTTGTCTGCTTTCCCTGCGATCAAAGCAACACTCTTCCCTATAGTTTGTCTGCTTTCCCTGCGATCAAAGTGACATTCTTCCCTATAGGTTGTCTGATTTCTTTGCGATCAAAGTGACATCCCCTCTATAGTTTGTCTGCCTTCCTTGCGATCAAAGGGACGTTCTCCCCTATAGGTTGTTTGATTTGTTTGCGATCAAAGCGACATCTCCTCTATAGTTTTGTGTGCTTTCCTTGCGATTAAGGGACATTCTCCCCTATAGTTTGTCTGCTTTCCTCTGCGATCAAAGCGATATTCTCCTCTATAGGTTTTCTGCTTTCATTGCTGATTAAAGCGACATCTTCCTTATAGTTTGTCTGCTTTCCCTGCGATCAAAGCAACATTCTCCACTATAGTTTGTCTGCTATAGTTTTTGTCTGCTGCGATCAAAGTGACATTCTTCCCTATAGGTTGTCTGATTTCTTTGCGATCAAAATGACATCCCCCCTATAGTTTGTCTGCTTTCCTTTCGATCAAAGGGACATTCTCCCCTATAGATTGTTTGATGTCTTTGCGATCAAAGTGAAATGTCCCCTATAGTTTGTCTGCTTTCCCTGCGATCAAAGGGACATTCTCCCCTATAGTTTGCCTGCTTTAACTGCAATCAAAGTGACATTCTGCTGATTAAAGCGACATCTTCCCTATAGTTTTTCTGCTTTCCCTGCGATCAAAGTGACATTCTTCCCTATAAGATGTCTGATTTCTTTGCGTTCAAAGTGACATCCCCCCCCTATAGTTTGTCTGCTTTCCCTGCGATCAAAGCGAAATTCACGCCTATAGGTTGTCTTGATTTCTTTGCGATCAAAGCGAAATTCTTCCCTATAAGTTGTCTGATTTCTTTGCGATCAAAGCGACACCTTCCCTATAGTTTGTCTGCTTTCCCTGCAGAGAAACATTAGTTTGTATGCTTTCCCTGCGATCAAAGCGAAATTCACACCTATAGGTTGTCTTGATTTCTTTGCGATCAAAGGGACGTTCTCCGCTATAGGTTGTCTGATTTCTTTGCGATCAAAGCGACATCTCCCCTATAGTTTGTCTGCTTCCCTTGCGATCAAAGGGACATTCTCCCCTATAGGTTGTCTAATTTCCCTGTGATCAAAGCGACATTCTCCCCTATAGGCTGTCTGATTTCTTTACGATCAAAGCGACATCTCCCCTATAGTTTGTCTGCTTTCCTTGCGATAAAGGTACATTCTCCCCTATAGGCTGTCTGATTTCTTTGCGATCAAAGTGAAATGTCCCCTATAGGTTGTCTGCTTTCCCTGCGATCAAAGGGACAATTTCCCCTATAGTTTGCTTGATTTCCTTGCTATCAAAGCGACACATTCTCCCCTATAGGTTGTCTGATTTCCTTGTGATCAAAGCGACATCTTCCCTATAGTTTGTCTGCTTTCCCTGCGATCAAAGTGACATTCTTCTCTATTGGTTGTTTGATTTCTTTGCGATCAAAGTGACATCCCCCCTATAGTTTGTCTGCTTTCCTTGCGATCAAAGGGACGTTCTCCCCTATAGGTTGTCTGATTTCTTTGCGATCAAAGCGACATCTCCCCTATAGTTTGTCTGCTTTCCATGCGTTCAAAGGGACATTCTCCCCTATAGTTTGTCTGCTTTCCCTGCGATCAAAGCGACATTCTGCTGATTAAAGCAAAATCTTCCTTATAGTTTGTCTGCTTTCCCTGCGATCAAAGCGACATTCTTCCCTATAAGTTGTCTGATTTCTTTGCGATCAAAGTGACACCCCCCCCCCTATAGTTTGTCTACTTTCCTCGCGTTCAAAGCGAAATTCACCCCTATAGGTTGTCTTGATATCTTTGCGATCAAAGCAAAATTCTTCCCTAGAGGTTGTCTGATTTCTTTGCGATCAAAGCGACATCTTCCCTATAGTTTGTCTGCTTTCCCTGCGATCAAAAGGACATTCTCTCCTATAGGTTGTCTGATTTCTTTGTGATCAAAACGGCATCTCCCCTATAGTTTGTTTGCTTTCCCTGCAGACAAACATTAGTTTGTCTGGTTTCCCTGCGATCAAAGTGACATTCTTCCCTATAGGTTGTTTGATTTCTTTGCGATCAAAGTGACACCCCCCTATAGTTTTTGTCTGCTTTCCTTGCGATCAAAGGGACGTTCTACCCTATAGTTTTTCAGCTTTCCCTGCGATCAAACCGATAGTCTCCTCTATTGTTTGTCTGCTTTCCCTGCAATCAAAGCAACATTCTCCCCTATAATTTGTCTGCTTTCCCTGCGATCAAAGCGACATTCTTCGCTATATGTTGTCTGATTTCTTTGCGATCAAAGTGACATCCCCCCTATAGGTTGTCTTCTTTCCCTGCGATCAAAGCGACATTACCCTATAGGTTGACAAGATAACCCTATAGGTTGTCGGATTTCTTGTTATCAAAGCAACATTCTCCCCTATAGGTTGTCTGATTTCTTTGCGATCAAAGCTACATATCTCCCCTATAGTTTGTCTGCTTTCCCTGCGATCAAAGGGGCATTCTCCCCTATAGGTTGGCTAATTTCTTTGCGATCAAAGCGACATTTCCCCTATAGTTTGTCTGCTTTTCCTGTGATCAAAGAGACATTCACCCTATAGGTTGTCTGATTTCTTTGAGATCAAATTGACATCTCCTTTATATTTTTTCTACTTTCCCTGCAATCGAAGCGATATTCTCCTCAATAGGTTTTCTGCTTTCCCTGCTGATTAAAGCGACATCTTCCCTATAGTTTGTCTACTTTCCCTGAGATCAAAGTGACATTCTTCCCTATAGGTCGTCTGATTTCTTTGCGATCAAAGCGACATCCCCCCTATGGTTTGTCAGCTTTCCCTGTGATCAAAGCAACATCCCTTCTATTGTTTGTCTGCTTTCCCTGCGATCAAAGCGACATTCTCCTCTACAGGTTGTCAGCCTTTCCTCTGAAAAAAGCGACATTCTCCCCTATAGGATGTCTACTTTCCCTGCGATCAAAGTGATATTCTCCTCTATAGGTTTTCTGCTTTCCCTGCTGATTAAAGCGACATCTTCCCTATAGTTTGTCTGCTTTCTCTGCGATCAAAGCGACATTCTCCCCTATAGTGTGTCTGATTTCCCTGCGATCAAAGTGAAATTCTTCCCTATAAGTTGTCTGATTTCTTTCCGATCAAAGTGACATCCCCCCTGTAGTTTGTCTGCTTTCCCTGTGATTGAAGTGACATTCACCCCTATAGATTGTCGGATTTATTTGCGATCAAAGCGAAATTATCCCCTATAGGTTGTCTGATGTCTTTGCGATCAAAGCAAAATTCTTCCCTATTGGTTGTCTGATTTCTTGGCTATCAAAGTGACATTCTCCCCTATAGGTTGTTTGATTTCTTTGTGATCAAAGCGACATCTCCCCTATAGTTTGTCTGATTTCCCTGCGACCAAAGGGACATTCTCCCCTATAGGTTGTCTGATTTCTTTGCTATCAAAGCGACATATCCCCTATAGTTTGTCTGCTTTCCCTGCGATCAAAGCAACATTCTCCCCTATAGTTTGTCTGCTTTTCCTGCGATCGAAGCGACATTCTTCCCTATAGGTTGTCTGATGTCTTTGCGATCAAAGCGACATCCCCCCTATAGTTTGTCTGCTTTCCCTGCAATTAAAGCGACATTGTCTCCTAAAGGTTGTTTAATTTCTTTGCAATCAAAGCGACATAATCCCCTATAGGTTGTTTCATTTCTGTGCGATCAAAGCGATATCTCCCCTATAGTTTGTGTGCTTTCCTTGCGATCAAAGCGACATTCTCCCCTATAGTTTGTCTGCTTTCCCTGCGATCAAAGTGATATTTTTCCCTATAGGTTGTCTGATTTCTTTGCGATCAAAGTGACATCCCCCTATAGTTTTTCTGCTTTCATTGCGATCAAAGGGACGTTCTCCCCTATAGGTTGTCTGATTTGTTTGCGATCAAAGCGACATCTCGCCTATAGTTTGTCTGCTTTCCTTGCGATCAAAGGGACATTCTCCCCTATAGGTTGTTTGATTTCTTTGCGATCAAAGTGAAATGTCCCCTATAGTTTGTCTGCTTTCCCTGCGATCAAAGGGACATTCTCCCCGGTAGTTTGCCTGCTTTCCCTGCAATCAAAGCGACATTCTGCTGATTAAAGCGACATCTTCCCTATAGTTTTTCTGCTTTTCCTGCGAACAAAGCGACATTCTTCCCTATAAGTTTGTCTGATTTCTTTGCGATTAAACTGACATCCCCCGCCTATAGTTTGTCTGCTTTCCCTGCGATCAAAGCGAAATTCTCCCCTATAGGTTGTCTGATTTCTTTGCGATCAAAACAGCATCTCCCCTATAGTCTGCTTTCCCTGCAGACAAACATTAGTTTGTCTGCTTTCCTTGCGATCAAAGCGACATTCTTCCCTATAAGTTGTCTGATTTCTTTGTTATCAAAGTGACATCCCCCGCCTATAGTTTGTCTGCTTTCCCTGCGATCAAAGCAAAATTCTCCCCTATAGGTTGTCTGATTTCTTTGCGATCAAAACAGCATCTCCCCTATAGTCTGCTTTGCCTGCAGACAAACATTAGTTTGTCTGCTTTCCCTGCGAACAAAGCGAAATTCATCCCTATAGGTTGTCTTGATTTCTTTGCGATCAAAGCGACATCTCCCCTATAGTTTGTCTGCTCCCTTGTGATCAAAGGGACATTCTCCCCTATAGGTTGTCTAATTTCTTTGCGATGAAAGTGAAATGTCCCCTATAGTTTGTCTGCTTTCCCTGCGATCAAAGGGACATTCTCCCCTATAGTTTGTCTGCTTTCCCTGTGATCAAAGCGACATTCTCCCCTATAGGTTGTCTGATTTCCTTGCGATCAAAGCGTCATTCTTCTCTATAGGTTGTCTGCTTTCCCTGCGATCAAAGCGAAATTCTCCTCTATAGGTTGTCTTATTTCTTTGCGATCAAAGCGACATCTCCCCTATAGTTTGTCTTCTTTCCCTGCGATCAAAGGGACATTCTCCCCTATAGGTTGTCTTATTTCTTTGCGATCAAAGTGAAATGTCCCCTATAGTTTTTTCTGCTTTCCCTGCGATCAAAGGAACATTCTCCCCTATAGTTTGTCTGCTTTCCCTGTGATGAAAGCGACATTCTCCCCTATAGGTTGTCTGATTTCTTTGTGATCAAAGCGACATCTCCCCTATAGTTTGTCTGCTTTCCCTGCAATTAAAGCGACATTCTCTCCTAAAGGTTGTTTAATTTCTTTGCAATCAAAGCGACATACTCCCCTATAGGTTGTTTCATTTCTTTGCGATCAAAGCGATATCTCCCCTATAGTTTGTCTGCTTTCCTTGCAATCAAAGCGACATTCTCCCCTATAGTTTGTCTGCTTTCTCTACGATCAAAGTGACATTTTTCCCTATAGGTTGTCTGATTTCTTTGCGATCAAAGTGACATCCCCCCTATAGTTTGTCTGCTTCATTGCGATCAAAGCGACATCTCGCCTATAGTTTGTCTGCTTTCCTTGCGATCAAAGGGACATTCTCCCCTATAGGTTGCTTGATTTCTTTGCGATCAAAGTGAAATGTCCCCTATAGTTTGTCTGCTTTCCCTGCGATCAAAGGGACATTCTCCCCTATAGTTTGCCTGCTTTCCCTGCAATCAAAGCGACATTCTGCTGATTAAAGTGACATCTTCCCTATAGCAAAAAAACAGTCTGATTGTGTTATACAATCTCGACGATACTCTCAAAACGTGTTTGACCACATTATTGGTATAAAAGGATTGGTCGCTTTTTAAAATGGGCACTTGAAACTGTAGTGTCTCAGGTGTAAGTTTCCATGTAAGTTTCAAAACTGTGCACACCCTTACTTCTCGCATGACGATTACTTGGGACTTCCGTTTTGACCATGATTTCTAATTCATTAAGTCTTGACTTAGTGATTAATGTTTAATAGCCTATATCGCGTAAAGTGATCTTGTATACCGTTTTTTGAAACATTGATACATCCTACCCATAATTTTTTTCCAAACCTCCCATAAAGTGCTTAGCCTCTTATTAAAAAACGTCATCACTTGGACGATTGTCTTTATGCTTACAACCACTAAAAGCTTTGAAATATTTACCTGCATATTCTGTTTGTGGTAAACATCAAACTGGAGAATGGAGCAGGTATCAAATAGTAAATTAGTCTACATATGTTTTCCTACTGTAAGGTAGTACTGGTGCCCTGGAGCATGGTACATATACATAACCAAATGGTGTGTTGGTACACATCATAGTTTATGCTGGTGCAAAGTTCACAAATTAGCCCATTCAGTTTTTTTCTCTCTTTTTTCAGAGTAATCAGAGTCTCTTTTTTATCAGTGTAATATGTACGAAGAAAGTTTGGTAGATTAGAAGGAAAATTGTTAGTGACTTGTATGTACAGTCAGAAGTAAGTTCTCACTACAATTTGGCTGTTGGTACCCGTACCAGGGCTCCTTGTGATCGGAAATTGGGGGGAAACAATGGGCAAAGTTCATAGCTTGCAGCCCTACCGCCAGGGACCGGGGAGTTAAGCCATCCTCAAAGACCTACCGTAGTTATTTTATTTTTCGTCTATGCTGAACAATAGCCATCTCAAAATTTTGATCTGGTAACTTTGGGAAAAAATGAGCGTGGGAGGGGGCCAGCTGCCCTCCAATATGTTTGGTCACTTGAAAGGGCTCTAGATCTTCTACGATTACTTATTCGATGTGATCCCCTCTGGGGAAAGAAAAAAAAAATACAAAAAACAAATAAAGACGCATCCGTGATCTTTCTTCTGATAAAAAATGTAAAATTTCACATTTTTGAACGCAGGAGTCTGAAGCCTCTACAGTAGGCTTCTCCAATATGCTGAACCCGATGTTGTGATTTTTGTTAAGATGATTGATGTTTTAGGGGTGTTTCCTGCCTTTTTCAAAAGTTGGGCAAATTTTCCCAGGCTTGTGAATTTCGATGGGTGCCACTAAATTTGATGAATAAAATTATGAAAAAGCATATTTTGAAAAATCATAAAAATTTGACTCTTTTAATACGTCTATTGTCATCAAGACTCTGTTTTCTTAGAGTTTCGGTTACTATTGAGCCGCATCGCTACCACGAACTGTTTGATAATCATAAAAATACCTTCAATAAATAAAAAGCTAAAGTTTAGTACAAGAATCGGGGATAGCTCTACTGAGGAGAATTTCTGTTCGTTTTTAAGTTTTAACGTCGTTTACTTATTAATATTTACAAAAACTTCTGAATTTTTTTAAGAATTTATACCAAACTCGGTTTAATAATAAATCACATAATAAAAATTTACTACTTAGTTTAAGAAAAACAAATGTTGATAAAAAAAAACCATTTAATGTTTAAATTCTTTGGACGACTCGTGACTAAGCCCAAAGCATCTGCTTTTTTTTTAATCTAGAAACGCCCGCATTTCAGGGAGAAGGAGATAAAACGGATTTGTTTTTTAATGAAAAGGTCATAAGGAATTGCAAGATATTGGGAACATCCACATCTTACGCGTGTGAGTATTCTAGCGCAGGGTCACCAACTGCCGACGTCTAAAAAGAGTGCAAATTAAGGCCAAAAAAGAGGAATTTTTGTTAAAAAAAGATTTCAAGTAAATTTTTTTTCAAAGAACATTTTTGGTAAAAAAAAGTTCAAGTCAAAACATAGTAAAAAATATGTCTTTATCCCAACAGAGTCATTTACCTCAAGGAGCTATTATTTTCTTTGCGTTTATGTTGCAGTCAATATAAAGTTTTGTCAAACCGTTAGTGGCAGTGCTTAATTAAAAAAAAAAAAACAAAAAAAACGTTTTTCTTATGAAAGCAAAGAGCGAAGTTGAAACATAACCGATTAAAATTTTTGCTTCGTAGTCTATGCAACAGTTTTTTCTTGAAAAACTGTTTTAAATAAACTAGCTGGTGATACATAGTTTCACTTTTCATCTCTGAGTAAGCAACTCATTGGTCTTCCCCCTTTGTACACGCCAACGAGCCTTTGGGGGAATAATAACATGTAATATTGTATGTGTATCTAATGAAAAATATATCTTGTCTTATCTTATTCCCTTGCCAATTGTGAATTATAAAAAAAAAACAAGTGATTTACTGAATATAGTTAACAGAGGCATCAAAACCGGATGAGAAACAGAAAAATCCTTAAGTGACCTGGTTTTGAGAATTCTCCAAAAGTAGGGAAATATCACGAATCTGTTTAGGTTACAAATTCACTCTTTACTTTTATCTGAAAACTTTTTTTGAACTAATTTTGAATGTTTTCTAGGTTTTAAAATATAGATAATAAACCTTAAAAAAAGACATTTTTCCAACTTAGGCAAATAATCTATACAATTCAACACGAGTTTTGCTAAAATAGGGCATTAAATGTTGTTTATCTTCTCAAGTCTCATAAACCTTCCGATAAAAATCTGAAATTTGTCATGTGAATACTCTATGGGATATACTATCCTTGGCATATTCGAGAGTTTGCAAATAAAAAATTCAATTATTAATCAAGTATTATTGGATATAAAATATATCCGGATTTTTGAGACGGGAAGGTCATTAAAAGAAATTAAGATGTGTAGTTAATATACTTGACGCAAATTCGTGTTGTTGTGAATGCATTTTGTTCTGCAGTAATGCAGCAAAGAATGTTAACCCCTTATCGACAAGTATACTTCCGTTATTATTGTTTTTTTTCACTTCAGCATTTACGGAGAAACTGAGAATTAGAAATAGATGGGTGCTTGAAATAGAATACATATTTCGTGAAGATTAGTCGTATCCAAGATTCTGTCAGTGGTTACCACGGTGACACCGAAATGTCGTTACAGCTAGACGTTTGGAGTATTTCCATTGAAAAATATCCTTTTTTGATATTTTCATAAGAAAGCTGAACAAAAGCAACGAATATGCCCCCTGTATACACTGAAAATAAATTTACCTCGCCCAACCATAACTTTTTGTGAGTTGACACCACTAGTCTTGCTTAAAATAGCATAGCCACTGCTCTAGCCTAATTCTGTTAGTCATCAAAACATTTATGAAAAATATTAAGTGAGTTGGGAGGGGAGTATACAAGACGGGGGACTGTAAATTTCAGGCTTAGGGTTTACGACCTTAAGATTGCACTAGTACCTTTTTCATTCTTTTCAGCCTTTCCACCCGTGAAATGGCATCTAAAGTGCACTTTTTAGGTGTCATATACAACTTGATGATGGTGTTGTCAAGTCGGATTTATAAAAAGTGACCTGACATAAAATTAGCTTTCAAATAAGGACTTACACAGCTCTCTATCAAGTTTCATATCTCAACTAGCGGCAGAGAAAAAAGGTATCCCATGCAAAAAAGTATTTTCATTGTTGTTCTAATAATGTGTTTTGATTCAACGTCATTTTTGAAGGATTCATGTTCTTTTTCGAAATTCCTAAAATTTGTTGCCGCAGTAATATTTTACTTTTAAGATTAACCGAATTATAAGTTACTGTTTGCAAATCAGCTAAAATTGGCAATTTTTTCTTACTTGGCAGGTTTTTTGAAAACCTATTTTCAAACTTTTCTTTAGAATGGGTCGTTGTTCGTTCTTTACTAGGCTGCAGCAATCGCTGCAACCATGAACAGCACCTGGAGGTGGAATATGACTGATGTGAAGTATCAATGCTAGAGTATGATCAAATTGAAACAAGAGTGAAATTTTTTTCTTTCTCTTTTGTTATGTTTGTGATAGATCTGAAAGTTCATCCCGAGTTGTACTTAAATGGTTTTAAGAACAAGCTTTCCAATCCTAATAGGCTGATGGAAATCCACCATTCTGTAAAGGACAAAAAAAAATATTTACTGGTGGAAAAAAAAAGGTTTAATAGATTTTACGAATTTTAGAACATATCATTATATCGCCAAATAAGGAAATATGTCATTTGAACAAAAACTATGTCCTGTTTGATTTCGTAATCCTTCTGATGGGCCTTTTTTAAATATCAGCGATTAAAAATTGGGAGGAATAGTGGAGTACCAATTCACGAGAATTTATGGTCGGGGGGGGGGGTGCAAGGATTTTTTGGAAAATTAAAATAGAAGAAAAGCACAAATTTGTTGAAAATAAAATACAATTTTTTTTTAATAGTTTAGGGGAGGTGGTATTTTTTAGTTTTTCTATTTATTTTTTATGAAAACACTAGAAAAGGGAATTTTTAAAATCTCTGGAGGGGGATCACCTCTGTATTCCTGCTAATTGGTGCACCTTATGAGGGATAAATCTTCAAGCAGCAATTATGCTTGTTAAGTTGTGGATTCGTTTAACTATTCCCAGCACTCTATTTCCAAGCTCAGAGATATTTGAATTCATTGCTCTGTTGGACAACATAAAATCACACGTATTTATGGCGTCTCCCAGCAAATTGTATCATCTGGTCTTTATAATGGGACCAAAATTTCCAAGGTCTTCTTTTCAAGATAGATCATCTGGTTTGTATTATATGACAAAGAAAAGTTTTATTTTCAAGATGTTAATTTGTTCAACAGAGAAAAAGACCGGTTCTTGGAAATGCTATCTTCCCTACAATTCCGGTGAAATTTCTGCTGGCCAGTTTTATTCCCAGCTTGAGTGTGCTACCATGAAAAGCTGCATCGTTTTGCTGCTAATTTGTCTATCTTTTTCTAACGGAAATGTAAGTGATTCTTCATACTGTAAGTCTTCTTTAGTATAAAATAATAAGATAGGTCTATTATGGCAGGATTCCCCCCCCTTTTTGTTAGTACCTTTTGATATTGGCTTCAGAGTTTTTGTAAAATTATTTGTTGCACTGTTGCCATAGAAGCGAAAACAAATCCATATTCGCATTATAGATAGTCAAACAGGTCGTGATAAGAAACTTTATCAAAGGAATTGGCTTCTTATGCTGAGTCGAAATATAAAAGATTAATTAAGTTTGGTGTTACGCATCGAAGGTAACGAGTGTCAGAAAATTTGTGTGATTTTCGAAAAAGAAGTGAAACACCGTACGAATAAAAGAATCTCAATGAAATCCCACCATCAGATTCAACGTATCAGAGAACCACACTGAAGGGATTTGAAGCTCCTAGCTGCAAAATGTGGAATTTTGTGTTTTTTACCCAAAGAAGATCACCGATGCATGTTTATTATTATTTTTTTCTCGGGGGTGATCATATCGAGTCAGTGGTCCTAGAACATCGGGATACGGCTCATTTGAGCGGAAACTAAAGGTTCTAGTGCCCCCCTCCCGCGCTTTTCTCCCCAAAATCGTCCGATTAAAATTTTGAGATAAACATTTTGTTTCACAAAGTTGAAAGGTCCAATAAAGACGTCTTTGGAGATAACATGACCCCTTACAGTCCCTGGGAAACAATGTGAGTTTTGAAGTTTGCCCATTGCGTACGTATTGTATTTTTTATTGGGAAGTATTCATACATTTTTTTGGAGGGGGGGGGGTTGAATTATCTGCTTTGCGGATTTTTTACAAAGTGAATTTTCCATGGGGAGGAAAGTTTTGAGGGTGAATTTTTCAGAGGAAATTTACACCGGGGAATTTGCCGGAATTCATATTCGAACTTCTTTTTTTTTGTCTTATTTTCTCGGTCAACTCAATTTTAGTTTTGGAGATGTTAACGGTAATTGTCCGGGGTAAATTTTCCCTGTGATTGAATTTTCTAGAGGACATTTCCTTTCTGGTGGATTTTTCCGTTGAGATGGAGCCGGATATCTCGAAATTATTTAAGAAATGATCAGAAATTAAATTAAAAAAGCAAGTTTACATAAAGTAAGGAACAACATTAAAACTTAAAACGCACAGAAACTATGACGTATATGAGGAGGTTTCTGCCTCATTAACACCTCGCTGTTTACGCTAAAGTTTGAATTTTGTTCCAATTCTTTAATAACGACTTCTGAAAAACAAGGGTTGTTTAATTTGAATAATAAGTACAATTTCCAAAGGTACTAAAAAATTTAGAATGAAGAGCAAAGTTTTAAGTTTTAATTTTGCTCCTGACTTCTTGTTAAAAAAAAACATGTTTTTTATTAGATCCTAACCAGCATAAATTAGTAGTTCTTAAAAAAAAGGAGAACGAGAAAACATTCGCCGTGTCTCGTGTTGTTGTCAGTATCACGATATTTGAAGCGAAAGATGGTATATTGTAATTTTCCTGAACATGAAAATCTTAACCTTTGACAGGATCAATTTTCACCTCATGGGACTTAAATCTGAAAAATAGGCGATTAAGCTGAAATTAACTCAAATTAAGAAAAACCATGTACCTTTCATCTAGTACATAGAGCATACGATGGACTATTAAGCATTTACAGAGAAAATTGTTTTCACCATGCGAACGTTTATTTGTAGTTTTGTTTGAAAAAAAAGTTTTTTATTTTTATTCTTTGGAATAGAAAATCATATCTAACATCATGGGCGCCCATAAGCTGAATTCCATGGGGGGGGGGCAAACTTCGTCTAATTGCTACTTTTAATGCTATATAATAGAAATCTCAGAACAAAAATATAAAAATAAGGCAGCCTCATTCAGCCAGAGGGGGCAAGAGCCCCCCCTGCCCCCCCCCATATGGGCGCCCATGTCTAACATTGAAATTTCTTAATAACCATTTATTTCATTTTTATTTTTAAATAAAATAAGTACCGTATATAAACTTCAGATAAAAATGGATGTTGTGGAAGACACTATCTGTAGAAGTTCATTCATATTTAAATAGTCCATTAAAATTACGAAAAAGTGTCAAATGTCGGTAATTGAGCAGCTCAAATTTTTTTTTGCAACAAAATGTTCAGAAGAAATTTCTTAATAAAGTATCTTAAATTGATCAAATCAACCGTGCAGAAATACCCTTTGTTTCAGGGAAAACGGGGGAAATCTTGAATTCAAATTTATGTAAAATTTTCTGGATTGAAAGGCCACTTCCTATTAATTCGCGTCCAGGAAAACCGAAAATGACATCAGAATTGGAAAATGTAATTGCTTTGTGCCCCGTTGTTGCCCAAGCAAGGTCAAAGGGGATGAAAAATCAGAATCTTGATTTGTGTAGTATTTGGTGGATTGAAAGGTTGTTTTCCTATTAATTAAAACCCAAGGAGACCGAAGATGACTTCAAAATTAAAAAAATTCATCAGTTAGCACCTTATTTCAAACCTAGGTGAGGACAGATGGGACAAAATTCCATTTGTGGTGTTATAGTAAGATGATATGATATAATATGATTTATTAACACTAAAACCTTACTGGGCCATGGTTAAATACCCATTATACTTCAAAAATAATCAACGAAAACACCCTTATTGTAAAAAAACAAAAATAAAATAAAAACAAATCTAAAGAAAATGATTTTTATCCTACATGCCCAGTCCAATAAACCTTCCAAAATTCTTTATCCCCCAAAATTTTTTATCTCTTAATATATTACCCACTCGTTCCTCCCTTTCAAACCACCCTGGAAAAATATCCTCTCTCATACCTCTTAACTCCTTTCATAAACATAAAAATGAATTAAATCATCATTTTTGACTCCACACATCGGACAAAAATAGGGACCAGCCTTCGACCTAATCTTCCCTAAATGTTTTCTCCTGTCTCCAAATGCTGCAAAATCCCCCTTTACCAATATTACCCATTTAATTCCTCCCTTATAAACCCTACCTTAAAATACACTTCCTCCCCCCCCCCTCCCCCATAGGTCCTCAATGCTAGCATACAGAGATAGAGAAGGTGACGAGAATGTATCAAATTGCCATTTCTGGATCTCCAGGCTCTCTAAAATAAACTTAACTTGTTTTGCTACCGCCCCTTTCTACCACTAAACCCTCCCCCCCCCTTCCCGAAGCCTAGCTTCCCCAAAACTTTCCAAAAATATGTTTAACTTGGCTAGTTCAAGAACCTTCCCTCTTATATATCAAAGATTCTTGGTAAGCTGCTTTTAGTATCCTCTACTCTGGGAGGGATACTAATGTTTCCCAATACCTAATCATATTAAATAGTCTTATAACGCTTTCACTCCTCAACTCCAAATCACTTCTTAAAACTAACCCATTAAACTTATCACTTAGATTAACCTATAAATCTCTTAAAAAAACTTAACTGTATCCTCTCTAACTTAGCCCCCTTTTCAAATCCCAAATTTCACACCCATAACTAAATAGGGGTCTTATCTTACTATCAAAAATCCTGTTCGTTATTTAATATCATTTAGGCCTATCTTTCTTAAACTACTTTTTAACACACTCCACATCGCCCCAAGTCTTTTTCTCTCCATTAGATCAACATGACTACTCCACCTTCCACCCTAAACACCTTGCACCTACCTTGTAACCTTGCACCCTAAATCCCTAAATTCTTTTTCAATGTTTAACTCTCTAAAATTCATATAAAAATTTTTACTTTGTCCCCCTGTTTCTCCAAACACTACTACCGCTGACTTATCAACATTTAAAATTGACTTCTTCTCAACTAAATAATCATGGGTCAGATCTAACAACCTTTGCAGCTCTTTTCCACTTTTTGCAACCAACACCATATCATCCGCAAAAAGGAGGGCAAACATAGATTTACACGATAACTCAATACATGGTGCTGCCCAACTCCTACAATAATCCTCTATATCATTTATAAATAAAGAAAATAGCCTAGGAGATAAACTACAGCCTCGCTTATCCCTTATAATAATTTTAATTACCCTAGAAAACGGTTTCCCAAGTCGAACTATGATCTTAACTACACTATACAGAGCTACTAATATCCTAACAAATCTCCAGGGCAATCCTAATTGTAGCAGACTCTCGGTAAGGTGCTTCCTAACTAATTCATCGAAAGCTCCTCTCAAGTCCAGAACAGCTGCACATAACCTATTTTCTCTTCCTCTAGTGTATTTTCTTATCAACACACTCAAAATAAATATCTGGTCTGTAGCACTATATTACTTCCTGAAACCTGGCTGTATATCTATCATCTTCTTCTGTACTTATCTAACCTTGAACATAATAACTTAGAAAAAAGCTTACTTATACTATTCCCCATACTGATACATCTATAATTACTATGGACTAAGCATCTCCTTTCTTATGCAACGACACCAGAATAGATGTCATCATTCCCTTGGTCAACATCCCTTATTGAAAATGCCAAAGACAAAAGGCTTAAATTCGAAATAATCCATACTCTTCTCCACTTCCACACTTTCAGTGGGATCCCATCTATTCCTGGCGCCGATCCTCCCTTCATTTTCTTCATCTCTTCCCACAGTTCATTATCCTTCACCTCAATAACCAACTTTGAATAATCGTCATTCAACAGTAATTCCATAATCCTATCTATATCTGAAAACTGTTATCTAGCAGTTCACCTTCTCCTACTTCCTCAAAACCTACTTTCCAAATATTTGTCCCCAACTCTCAGCTGGGGGAACATCACCAACACCACGTGTCCCTCCAACGGAAGTCTTCACAAGCTTCCGAAATTCCCTAGCGTCCGCCATACTAAACGCTTCCTTAATCCTAAGTGCTTCTTTTAACCTAAACTTATTCTTTTTCTTTTAACTAGCTTTCTATGTTCCTTCCTCTTTTCTTGATACAATTTAAATCGCTCAAACAGTTCTTGTGGCGAAGTACCCTTCAAAAATCTTGACAGCTTCTATCACTCCCTTCCTACAATTCTCACACTCTTCATAAAAAAAAATCCCCTTTGGCCTAACTTTACTGCTATTCCCCTAGCCTTGATTCCTCCCCTATATCATTATATCACAATGTTATGCGAGAGAAGATTCAAGATCACCCTCTTTTGCCAACTGAGCGCTCTTCTCTAGTCTTTTCTTAACTCTTAACTTTCTCTTAACTTTCCTCAGAAAAATTCTAAGGGACTTATTTACTTTAACTAGCTCACTCTCCTTATCTTTTCTTCTACCCCGTTTATCCTTTTGCCGATCTACTGTACCCCTCACATTAAAAAAAGCTCTTATAGACAAATGGTCTGAACCCTACGTCCCCATAACCTCACAATCCATATAACGAGTAAAAAGTTTCTTGCTAATAATCAAATAATTTATCACACTTGAAGACATCCCCGAAAAATATTTACACTCCCCCTCCCTTATCATCGATTTCTACTCTCCATTCAAAATGACTAAATTATCCTTACTACAAAACTCCAAAAACTTACTTCCCCATTTATTTTTCCGTCGAAGGTGGTCCCTACTCGTCCTCTGCGGGATACTCAAATTCCCCAAAATCCTCAATCCTCCCAGTGGTTCCTCAGTATCAGGCATGGCACGTAAAGCATCCTCCTGTTCAACTCCTATGTAATCATAAAGTCACCTAAAAGAGAAAAACAGATGAGCAGTAAATTTATCAGACAAATCACACTTTTCTTCTTCTAAAATCGACTACGTCACCACGCATCTTCATCAGAAAAGGAACTCAATTTAGGTGTACATATACTGAACAAAAAAGAACATTCACACCTTGTAATTGCGCTCTCATCCACACAATATTTACCGATTTACTTTTAATATGTGCAATACAGTTTTTATCAATCCAATTTTCTCGCACTAGTAATGCTACACCTCCGTATATCCACTGTATGAGAGATAATTGACAGGAAGTTCACCGCTGACGATTTCTGGCTCTTCTTCTCGGTGCGTACAAACAGCTCCGTCCACATACTCTTTCATTAGGGCGGGTTACTAATGTTAGTCACTTGTGTCAGCGGTCCCATTACCCTGGAACACGTATTTTGCGGAAACTTTCTGAAAATGCCTTTGAAACCAACTCGAAACTTCGAAACCGACTCGTAATTCCTAAAAACATCAAATAATAGCATTCCACTTATAATTGCCGATTTTCATATATGTATTTAAAATATATTAATTTAAAATTAGTCTCTTTTAAAATTTAGTGTTCCAACGTTGAAGCCAAGTTTTCGTGTTCAAGAGAAATCTGACTTGTCTTGCCCGTGAAAAGATCTAATGTCGCTTATGTTTACGTTCTCCGGAGCACTTGCACATCGGTTCGGGTTTTTATAATGGGTGAGATAGGGAACGTTCATGCTGTCTATTATTTATACATTATGCGTATCCCTACCATTACATGGCTTTTTCCTGTAGCTCTCATAATACTGATATCCCAGAACAGAAACCTCTTTTTAAAAGCCACGTCTCTACTAAAGATTCTACATTACAATTGCTTGACGTCGTCAATTCCGACACTTTCTTCGAACAAAATTCTTGCATATTGCAATGGACTAAATTGACTTTAAATTAGTTTACCATGGCACACATTTACTCATCCGTCCGTAATTAATTCTCCCGTTATCATTCTAAACCGGAACAACTAAACTGGACAGATCACTGTTTGGGCTATTATCCACACTTCCACCAGCACGGATAACTTTGCTCACTTAAGCGTTACTGGGACTAGGTGTACCCAATTCTTGATTACTGCGCTTGGCCGCCACGTTAGTGTTTCTGGTAAATACTAAAATATGCGCTGACAACCCAGCTATAGCATTCTCTCACGCCATCCTACCTTGCGCCACTGTCTGCGGACCGTCTTTCCTTCCACTTCCACCATTCCTCTCGCCTTGCGACGAGGTGAATTTTCAGTTGCGCAGCCCAGCCATTTGCCATGGTATTTATATCAAAAATTTCCTGGTCGAAATCATATGAAAAAATTATTGTTTTCAATCTGCACTTTAGTCACGAGCAGCTTAGCGGATTTGTTATTATTTTTCACTTCTCTAAAAACGGCTTCAAACCCCTTTATCCCGGATCAATCTCTCATTCTCCGTGTAATCAAGACTCAGAGCCAAATTAGCCCTCTTGAGGTTACGATTTGATTTTCAGGATAGAATCCCGGAAAAATGTGCTGTCAAATTTCACAAGCATGGGCCGAATACCGTTAGTTGCTTTCCGTTCAATTGCTTTCAATCGAACGGATACTATTTGATTGCTTTCAATAAAAAAAACATCCTTGATATCAGGCTTGCCTTAGGCCTTAAACTGGCATCATCGAGTTAAACATTAAGATAACTTTTTCTCCAAGGGATTTTCCAGGCTGAAGTGGGGGTGCAAACATTATATAAACTAAGTCTGCTCTCTAGTTTTTTTCTGCCTCCATCTGGCTGATTTTCCTTATAGCAGACCTCATTTCCGAATTCAAATTCGCTACCTCATTTCTGAACGGCCTGGGAGTCGCATTGCAACTTCGTGATTGCGGCGTTCATACTTTGGGATATTGTGGAAACTCTGACTCAATTCCACTGATCTATCTTGTCATAGGTTCCAATTCGGTCCAATTTCTCCAATTTGGAATTCATTTCTGCCAAAATATTCGCTAACACTGTTAAATCAACCATTGCTCCCGCTATTCTGATCTCCAAATATCTAATAAACGGGACTTACAGGTTAGGTGGTGTATAGTTTAAAGTACCCTATTTCTTTTCATAGTACCCTATTTCCTCCCTAGATGAAGTCAGAAGGGGTATAAAACACCATTTGCGGTGTTATAATAATATAAGATAGTTGAAAAAAAGGGGGAAATGGGATACTAAGTGATGAAATTTTTCATTTCGTTTTTTTTTTAATTCATCCATTTAATATTATAAAATCGAACTTTGATGCAATAATATACAACAAAAACAAAAGAGTAAACCGAAAAAGGAAAAACAAACACGGCCGATATTACAGCCCCAAGGGGCTGCATTGGAACGAAATTTTTCCAATTCTGATCGAATTATAGGAAACGGTATTTCAATCACCAAATACTGTACAAGTTAAGATTCTGATTATAAGCATTTGTCATTAGGTGACTGTAGATACGAAGCATCCTTTGATGTGGTAATCTTTAACATTAAATAAATGGGTATTTGAACGAATGGCGTTGAATCATCAAGTTCAATTTGGACTTTCCGTAAGCTCCTGTTTTAACTATTTATTTACTTAGCAGTTTAAAATGTGGACTTGGGTATTTACAATAAACCTAGGGTAAAAAAGGTTTAATCACCTTTTAAATATTTTTTTGTACAATGAAATATAAAAGAAGTGTTTGTGGCGACAAATTCCCCCGCTCCTGAATTAAAAAATAGCAACTTTATTATTAGAAATGACGATATGTTCAAGAAAGACAGTGCCAGGGGCAAAAGAAGCTTAGCTTTTAACTGCAAAGTCAAAAGTCATAATTTAGCATACAAAGAAAGGGAGGAGGCGCCACTGGTGGACAGCTTAAACCTCGTTCTACTTTTTCCAAAAAAACTTTGAAAACACATTTATAAGGTTTTCGCTGGTCACCGGCAGTGTTTGTTCTAGATCTACGGGATCAAAGATGTGAACATAAGGACCAGGACGTAAGAATTTTGGTAAACAGCACTTTAATAGTTGAGTATTTTCTTGTCCAGTTTTATCTTACTCATCCAGTTGATTTTTGTCGTCCTTTTCGCCATAAATGGTAGTTTTTGTTACTAAGCAGGGGCGTCTAGGATTGCATTCTAAGGGGGTCAGCTACGGAACGTGTCTTAGCGAGTATACAACCAAAATATATGCGTGTTTATAATGTTATTTAAAATTTTGGACGGAGTTCAAAGTCATTATCTCACTAACCTTGGTTATCATGCTTTACAAAACCTAACATTTAGGTAGAAAAAACCCTTAGGAACAAAAAAAAAAAAAAAAACCTAGGATGGTAAAGCAAGGGTCAAATTCTAAAAAAAAATACTTCGCACCAGGCAAGTCTATTCTTCCATCTGAGGGACAAAGGGTACAAATACAAAACTAAAATTTTACACTACAGCAGAAACCTTACGACTTCTTCTTTCCAAGGTCATAATGGACCCTCACAATGAGATCACTCACAATGATAAAGCCAAATGATGCGAAAGGATGAGTACCGGAATGAAGAAAATAAAAGAATATAAAGTATAAATTATATTATTTATTGCTCAATTTCCTCCTCTTGTGGAAATTTGTAATTATATTTAATACTGAGTTTTTCACATTTTGAACTTAGTCGAAGTTACTTGAGCAAATAGTTCGCTGATCGATTGAGCGCTTAAAAAAGGAGAAAAAAAAAACAAGACAACGAATTAATTCAGTTTGGCATTTCAGGTCATTTGCTACCTTATCGAAAAGATGGAAAATATACTAACAAACGCAAGGTTTTCATGGCTGATCTACTTATGAAACTACCTTTAAGTATGCAACTTGCCCTTTCTCTCTCCCCCCCCTCAAGGATCTTTAGGCCTACTTGCCCCAAATTTCTAGGAAATTAGGTTCTAACTTTAAAATAATCTTGGAATTCACCTCAAAGCGTGGTAATCCCCTGACAATGCCGACAATCAAAGAGAAACAGGTCTGTTAAAAAAAAAATAATAAAAAAACTAAGGAAATTGTTTTGAAGTCGAAACATTTCTTCATAGAAAAAACTCATATTTTAAGCCTTTCAAGAGATGGAATGGAGGTATGGATTCGAAATCCCATCCTACAAGCCAGTCGCGCGGCTCAAAAACTTCTTAGGTTAGTAATTTTTTTTTTAAATGCAATCATTCCAATAAACACCTAATATGGCTCTGGAAGTTGGAATTATTCTTTAAAGCTTCAGTCGCTTAGCAAGAAAACTTTGAGGCTAGTAAAAAAGCCCTTAAAGTGCAGAATTACCGTTTTTCTTAAAAAATGGTGCATTTTTTTTCCGAATATAGAAGAATCTTGCTCTTTTAGGTATTCCCTGAGGGAAAATTTGACCATGTTTGCGTGACATGAATAGTTGAATTATGTTGAGGAGTAGCAACCACTAAAACGCGTCAGGAAATTACAGTAGCCGAAGAAAGAAAATATGTCCATTGGACGTATCGTGGACATTTTTTCACATGCATTTTTTTATGACATAAATAAATATTTGTTCCCAATGCTTACGATGAAGTTTATTTTATTTTGAAATTGTTAATATCAGCTGAATGTTTTCTAATTTGATTTCACATTGTTTTATTTGCATTTAATTTATTTTACTTTGTTCTAATTTGTTTTTTTCTCATTTTAATTCTTTCCAAATAAAGGTTCGCGAAAAATACTTGATTATTTCGTATGACTTAATTCTTTTAAAATTTTTATTTAACAAAGTCAAACGAGAATATGGGCCGCATACAAAATGCTTATTTTTAAGACTTGGAAAATTAATTAAATTCTTTTTTGACTATAAACTGAAAAAAAAATAGAAAATGATATAAATTTGATTAAAAATATTGATGAAGGGTCAGATGAGGTAGTGCCGAATAGGGACACTTCATTTTCATGAGATGACAAAGGGACAGATAAATGCCGTATGTAATATGCCGCTTAATTTCCGAAATGTTAGCATAAATGTAGTAGGTATATGATATTGTATAATACAAACTGGACATACTTATTATCTATGATGGCTGACTGGCATTTATTAGGGGAAAGTTTGAACGACGTCAGAAGTAAAACTTACAAAACGTGTTGCGTTGTTTTGTTTAATGTTAGGCAAGGTCAACTTTAGATCATGTTTTTTGCATATTGAAAAAGGAACTAAAGCCAGCAAATATTAACAAAAAAAGGTTTCTCTAATGACCGTAAAGAGAAAAAAATAAAAAATAAAAGGGATGAAAATTCAATTTATATTTATATATATCAGCGTAAATAAGCTAACTAGTGATATTGCCCAACATTTATAGGATTGTACAAGACTAGCGCTTTACTGAAAACACATAATCCAGGCGAAAAAAAAAATCCGAGTGTCGCTCCCAGTCAGTGCTTGGATACATAATTACAGAGAAACCAACCGTTGCCTAGATCAAGTTGAATAGTAGTGCTCAAAATGTTGTTTGAAAATGGAATACAAAACATATCAGTAAAACAAAATGGCACACACTAGTACTTTTTTGGTTTTGAGGCCCCAAACTCAAGTTTGATAATTCATTTTATTATTTCATTGAAAAAATCTTCCTGCAGTGCTAGATTAAAAAACAAAAAAAATTATCTTCTTCACAAAAAAATTATTTTGTCAAATATTATCTTTGTCAATGGCAAGTACATATCAGTAGGGATGACAGTACAGCGCTGGACGAACATAATTTATGTATGTTTTCTGGTCTGTTTGTTGATGTCTATTTGATGGTTATGTTCTGTTTGATGGTTATTTGATGTTTTTTTTCATGTTTCTGTTTTTTGATGGCTGATGATTGATGTTTTTTTCATGTTCTATTCTGTTTGATGGTTATTTGATGTTGGTTTCTGTTTTTTGATGGTTATATTGTTGTTTCTGTTCTGGTTATTGGATGGTTGTTTGATGGTTATGAGTGTTGGTAAATTTATTTGTCGTTTTCATGAATGTACACATAATTCAAACAACAATTGCTGGATAATCGATTCTAACGGGAACAGGATCAGGTGTCTTTTTCAAGGTCAATCATGGAACTTGGAAATACTGCGGGGAAAAATGCGCATGCGCACTGAATACTAACAGTACGATGGTATTTATCCACGAAGGGGACTAGATTTCTGGGAAATTGATTACATATTCGACGGAGAATTATCGATTCTAACGGGACAGGATCATGTGTCTCTTTCTAGGTCAATCAGGGAACTTGAAAATACTGTGGGAAAACTGTGCATGCGCACTGAATTACTAACGGGGCAATGTTATTGATCCACGAAGGAGGACTATATTTCTGGGAAATTGATGACATAATCGACTGGAAACAGAGGGGATAGGATTTAGAGGGGATAGAACAAGAGGGGGATAGAGGGCATACGAGATCAAGACAGATTGAATATATTTTACGCGGGAAATGGTTTCCTGGAATTTCAAATGTGACAGCGCAAAAGGATGCCGAAACAAAGGAACGCACGCAGAAATTACTTGTAGGGGATATTTGAGCCAAAAAAATTAATCAACATTTTTAGGGATTATTTGGGCGAAAAATTTTGATACATTTTAGAGGATGATTTGGGGTGAAACTCGTGTGGTTGTTATAATACACCAGTTCCTTTTGAAAAGTGTTGTAAGGTCCCCTACCCCAACCCCAAGGGCCCCCTCCACACAACTTTTTGCTCCCCCCCTCCCATTTTTTATAATATTTTTTTGTGTGTGCTTGAGACACAGAAGGGCTCCCCACAACTTTTTGCCCCCTCCCACACATTTTTTTTCTAATACTTTTTTTGTGGGCTTGAGACACAGAAAGCCCCCCCCCCCCTCCACCCAATATTTTGGCTCTCCCCCGAATCTATCATTTCAGATCAAGTTCTCTTCTTAATATTCCTCCTAAACTTATTTTATAAGTTGAAGTACTCATCTTTTTCACTCCCAAACAATACTTTACGACTTTATGCATACCCCAACATCAAGCAATACTTTTCAAAAGGCTTATTATATCTTTTAAGAACAAGTTCTTTACGTAATGCCCCTCCTAAACTTATTTTACAAGTTGAAGTACTCATCCTTTTCACCCACAACTTTACTTTACAGCTTTTTGAACACCCAAACACCAAGCAATGCTTTTCAAAAGGCTTTATTATATCTTTTCAGAACAAGTTCTTTACGTAATGACCCTCTCTAAAACCAATTTTTACAACTTGAAGTACTCATTTTTTCACCCACAACTTTACTTTACAGCTTTTTGAACACCCAAACACCAAGCAATACTTTTCAAAAGGCTTTATTATATCTTTTCAGAACAAGTTCTTCACGTAAAGTCCCGCGCTCTAAACCAATTTTACAACTTGAAGTACTCATCTTTTTCACCCACAACTTTACTTTATTGTTTTTGCATACCCCTCCAATCAATACTTTTCAAAGGCTTTATTATATCTTTTCAGAACAAGTTCTTTACGTAATGTCCCTCTTAAACCCATTTACAAGTTGAAGTACTCATCCTTTTCACACACAACTTTACTTTATGGTTTTGAATACCCCAACACCAAGCAATACTTTTTTCAAAGGCTTTATTATATCTTTTCAGAACAAGTTCTTTACGTAATGTCCCTCCTAAAGCAATTTTACAACTTGAAGTACTCATCCTTTTTCACCCGTAACTTTACTTTACAGCTTTTTGAACACCCCAACACCAAGCAATTCTTTCAAAGGGCTTTATTATACCTTTTCAGAACAAGTTCTTTACGTAATGTCCCTCCTAAACCAATTTTACAACTTGAAGTACTCATCTTTTTCACCCACAACTTTACGTTACGACTTTTTGCATACCCCAACACCAAGCAATACTTTCAAAAGGCTTTATTATATCTTTTCAGAACAAGTTTTTTACGTAATGCCCCTCCTAAACCAATTTTACAAGTTTGAAGTACTCATCTTTTTCACCCACAACTTTACTTTACCACTTTTTGCATACCCAACACCAAGCAATACTTTTCAAAGGCTTTATTATATATTTTCAGAACAAGTTCTTTACGTAATGTCCCTCCTAAACCAGTTTTACAACAAGAAGTACTCATCCTTTTTACCCACAACTTTACCTTACGGCTTGTTGCATTGCCCCAACACCAAGCAATACTTTTCAAAGGCTTTATTATATCTTTTCAGAACAAGTTCTTTAAGTAATGTCCCTCCTAAACCAATTTTACAACTTGAAGTACTCATCCTTTTCACCACAACTTTACTTATGGCTTTTGGAATACCCCAACACCAAGCAATACTTTAAAAGGCTTATTATAGTTTTTCAGAAAAGTTCTTTTCTTAATATCCCTCTTAAACCCATTTACAAATTGAAGTACTCATCCATTTCTTCCACAAAACTTTACTTTACGACTTTTGCATACCCCAACACCAAGCAATACTTTTTTTCAAAAGGCTTTATTATATCTTTTTCAGAACAAGTTGTTTTCTTAATATCCCTACTAAACCTATTTTACAAGTTGAAGTACTCATCCTTTTCACCCACAACTTTACCTTACGGCTTTTTGCATACCCCAACACCAAGCGCAATACTTTTCAAAAGGCTTTATTATATTATTTCAGAACAAGTTTCTTTCTTAATGTCCCTCCCAAACCAACTTAACAACTTGAAGTACTCATCGTTTTCACCCACAACTTTACTTTACGCTAGCTTTTGAACACCCCAACACCAAGCAATACTTTTCAAAAGGCTTTATTATATATTTTCAGAACAAGTTCTTTACGTAATGTCCCTCCTAAACCAATTTTACAACTTGAAGTACTCTCATCTTTTCACCCACAAACTTTACTTTACAGCTTTTTAAACACCCCAACACCAAGCAATACTTTTCAAAAGGCTTTATTATACCTTTTCAGAACAAGTTCTTTCCGTAATGTCCCTCCTAAACCAATTTTACAAGTTGAAGTATTCATACTTTTCGCCCACAACTTTACTTTATGGCTTTTTGAATGCCCAAACACAAGCAATACTTTTCAAAAGGCTTTATTATGTTATTTCAGAACAAGTTTCTTTTTTTAATGTCCCTCCTAAACCAATTTACAAGATGAAGTACTCATCAGCAGCACCACAACTGTACTTATGGCTTTTTGAATTCCCCAACACCAAGTACTAATTTTCAAAAGACTCTAATTATATTATTTTTGAACAAGTTCTTTCTTAATATCCCTTCTAAACCATTTTACAAGTTCAAGTACTCATCAGTTTCACTCACAAATTTACTTTACAATTTTTTTGCACACCACAACATCAAGCGAGGTTCCACTTTAGTTTCAATATTTTTCCCCAAAGACATAAATTTAAAGTTCTCCTCCAAATTTTTTGTAGAAGATAGAAAAAGTTATCCATTGAACGTGAATATTTCAGCATGACGATAAGGATTTCACTTTAATTCTGAGATTTCCCCCCAAAGTCAAAAAAATTAAAGCTCTGTTCTAAATTTTAGCGTTGAAGATAGGAAAAGTTATAGTATGATTGTGAATATTTTCCATGAAGATAAAAAGTTCCATTTTAATTCTAATTTTATCTATGAGAAGAAATAATTTACAGATCAATTCTATTTTTTTCCAGAGAAATAAAAATTTTTCACTTTAGTTCAGATTTTCTCAGAGATGAAAAAATTTAAAGTTCTGTTCAAAATTTTTCATAGAAGATAGAAAAAGTAATACTCTGATCGTGAAAAAGTTAGCTAAATTCTGAATTTTACCAAAGAATTTACACTTCAATTCTAATTTCTCCAGAGAAAATTAAAAAGCTTCCACTTCAGTTCTTAATTCCCCAAAGACCTAAGAAATTAAGTTCTATTCTAAATTTTCCCGTAGAAGATAGAATACGTTATACCATAGTTGTGAATATTACCATGAAGATAAAAAGTTCCACTTTAAATCTAAATTTTCAACGAAGTGGGGGAAAGTTCAAGTTCTCTTCTGAATTTTCTCAATGAAAAAGAATTTATTTACAGATCAATTCTATTTTTTCCAAAGAATATAAAAAGGTTCAGCTTCAGTTCTGATTTTTCTCAAAGAGATGAAAAAAATTTAAGCACTGTCTAAATTTTTCATAGAAGATAGAAAAAGTTATACATTGATTGCAAAAACGTAGCTCAATTCGAATTACTACAAAGAACTACAGATCAATTCTATTTTTTTCAAGAAATAAAAAAGGTTCCACTTCAGTTCTTAATTTCTCAAATGACATAAAAGTTTAAAGTTCTTTTCTAAATTTTTCCGTGGAAGAAGATAAGGAAAGTTATTCTATGATTGTGTATATTTTCCATGAAGATAAAAAGTTTCACTCTAATTCTAAAATTTTATAATTTCACTTCAGATTTTTCTCAAAGAGATGAAAAATTTTAAAATCTGTTCTAAATTTTTCCCTAGATACATTGATTCTGATTTTTCCTCCTAAGAAGCGAAAAAGTTCAGCTTTTAGTTATATATTTTCTCAAAGAAGTGAAGAAAACTTCAAGTTTTGTTTCAAATTTTCTTAGAAGATAGAAAAAAGTTATACTTTGATCGTGAATATTCGCCATGACGTAAGGAGCTACACTTTAATTCTGAGTTTTTCGAAGAAGTGCAAAATGTTCAAGTTCTCTTCTGAATTTTCTTAAAGAAGAGAAAAAGTAGCTCAATTCTGAATTTTACACAAAGAAAATGAAAAAAGCTTCCACTCAGTTCTTAATTTCTCAAAGGAATAAAAAATTTAAAGTTCTCTTCATTAAATTTTTCCATAGAATATAGAAAAGTTATACTATGAGTATGTATATTTTCAATGAAAATAAAAGTTTGACTTTAATTCTAAATTTTCTCAATGAAGTAAAGAAAAGTTCAAGTTCTCTTTAGAATTTTATCAATGAAAAAGAAATAAATTACAGATCATTTCTAATTTTTTCCATGAAAATAAAACGTTCCACTTCGATTCTAAATTTTCTCAGAGATGAAAAAAATTGAAAGTTCTGTTCTAAATAGTTACAGATCAATTCTAATTTTTCCCATGAAAATAAAAGTTTCCACTTCAGTTCTGTTTTTCTCAAGGAGATGAAAAATTGAAAGATCTGTTCTAATATTTTTGCATAGAAGATAGATAAAGTTGTACCTTAGATGTGAATACTTATCATGAAAGATAAATAAAAAGTTCCGCTTAATTCTAAATTTTCTCAATGAAGTGAAGAAAATTCAAGTTCTCTTCTAGTTTTTTCAAAGAAAATATAGAGGTTCCACTTCAGTTCTGGTTTTCTCAAAGATACGAAAAATTTAAAGTTCTGTTTCTAAATTTTACCGTAGATACTTCGATTCTGAATTTTTCCTCCAAGATGAGAAAAGGTTCTGCTTTAATTCTATATTTTCTCAAAGAAGTGAAGAAAAGTTCAAGAAAAAAACTTCTCTTCTGAATGTTTTCTCTGAGAAGAGAAAAAGTTCCACTTTAATTCTGAGTTTTCACAACGAAGTGAAGAAAAGTTCAAGTTCTCTTCTGAATTTTCTCAAAGAAAAGAAAAAAGTTATAGTCAATTCTAATTTTCTCCAAAGAAAATAAAAATCTCCGAGTGAAAGGAATTTGCACGGGGATTAATTTTGCATGAGGAAGGGTAAAATTTTCAGGGGAAATTTTACCGATTTTTTCCGGAGACGTAAGCTAACTTTTAAATTAAATTTTAGCTCTTTGTCTTAGGGATTTGCTCCTCCAATTTTAAATTAGAAAATGAGTGCGTCGCTCTATTATTAAAGACAATCTTTCAAGCTCTTATTAGCAAAAATGTGGAATTTTACATTTTTTTTTACAGAGTGGAAGGATTTTGTACGGGGATTAATTTACATGAGGAGGGGGGTTTCCAGGGTGAAAATTTTCAGGGGAAAAATTTTACCAATTTTTCCAACAAGACGCGAACGGACAGAATTCAAACTTTAGCGTAAAGAGCTCGGTGTCAAGGAGGGAGGACAATAGATATTGATGACAATACAAAACTAATATATCCACAAAATTCCACATTATTGCTCAGAAATACCAAAAACATAGGTTAGGTTAGGTTAGCCTATGTACGCGCGCGTACGTAGGCTAACCTAACACCTAACCTATGGTTTTGGTATTTCTGTGCAATAATGTGGAAATTTGGTTTGGTTATGTTAGTTAGTATTGTCATCAATATCTATTGATCTCCCTCCTCGACACCTAGCTCTATACGCTAAAGTTCGAATTCTGTCCGTTCCGTCTCCTCGGAAAAAATCAGTAAAATTTTCCCCTGAAAAGTTCACCCCTGGAAACCCCCTCCTCATGTAAAATTAATACCCCGTACAAAATCCTGCTACTCTGTAAAAATATAAAATTTCCACATTTCTGCTTATAAGAGCTTGAAAGATTGTCTCTCTAATAATAGAACATCGCACTCATTTTCTAATTTAAAAATTTTAGGAGCAAATCCCTAAGACAAAAGAGGTAAAATTTAATTTAAAAGTTAGCTTACGTCTCCGGAAAAAAATCGGTAAAATTTTCCCTGAAAATTTCACCCCTCGTCATGTAAAATTAATGCCCCGTGCAAAATCCTTTTATTCGGAGATTTTTTAATTTTCTTTGGAGAAAATTAGAATTGAACTTCAACTTGTTTTCTTTTCCTTGAGAAAATTCAGAAGAAAACTTGAACTTTTCGATTCCCTTTGTGTTGTCGAAAACTCAGAATTGCAAAGTGGATACCTTTCTCTTCTCTGGGAAAACATTCAGAAGAGAACTTGAACTTTACTTCACTTTCTTTGAGGAAAATTCATAGAATTTAAAGCAGAACCTTTTCTTCTTCTTCGAGTAAAAGTAAAAATTCAGTAATCGAAGTATCTACGGTAAAATTTAGAACAGAACTTTAAATTTTTCATCTCTTTGAGAGAAACAACCCAGATCTGAAGTGGGAGCCTTATTATTTTCTCTGGAAAAATTAGAAGACGAACTTGAACTTTTCTTCAACTTCATGAGTATAAATTTAGAATTAAAGTGGAACTTTTATCTTCATGGTTTAACTATTCAAATATAAGGTATAACTTTTTCTATCTTCTGCGCAAATTTAGAACAGATCTTTCAATTTTTCATCGCTTGAGAAAAACAGACTGAAGTGGAACCTTTTTATTTTCATGGGGAAAAGGTAGAATTGATCTGTAAACTATTTAGAACAGAACTTTCAATGTTTCATCTCTGAGAAAATTTAGAATCGAAGTGGAACCCTTTTATTTTTCATGAAAAATAAGAATTGATCTGTAACTTATTTCTTTTTCATTGAGAAAATTCTGAAGAGAACTTGAACTTTCGTCACTTCATTGAGAAAATTTAGAATTTAAAAGTGAAACTTGTTATTTTCATGAAAATATACACACAATCATAGTATACACTTTTCTTATCGTTCGATGGAAAAATTTGAGAACCGAAATTTAAATTTTTTATGCCTTTTGAGAAATAAGAACTGAGTGGAAGCTTTTTGCATGTTTCTTTGGTAAAATTTAGAGATTGAGCTAACTTTTTCGTCTGCTTAAAGAAAAATTCAGAAGAGAACTGAACTTTTATACTTCTTCGAGAAAACTCAGAAGAATAAAAGTGTTAGTCTCCTTATCGTCATGACGCATATTCCACGATCAAAGTATAACTTTTTTTTCTATCTTCCTACGAAAAATTTGCCGGAACAAAACTTTAAATGTTTAATTTCTTTGGAGAAAAATTGGAATTGTTGAAATTAAGAAAATTCAGAATTAAAATGAAACTTTTGATCTTCATGCGAAACTATTTCAATCAATAGTATAACTTTTCCTATCTTCTATGGAAAAAATTAGAATAGGACTTAAAATTTTTTATATGTCTTTGAGAAATTAAGAAAACTGAAGTGGAAGCTTTTTCATTTTCTTTGGTTAAATTCCAGAATTGAGCTAACTTTTTCTTCTTCTTTTAAGAAAATTCCAGAATAGAACATTGAAAATTTTGCACTTCTTCGAGAAAAACTCAGAAATTAAAGTGAAAAACTCAGAATTATCGTCAAGGTGAATATTCACGATCAACCGTATACCTTTTTTCCATCTTCTACGAACAAATTTGGAACAGAATATGAAGTTTTCTTCAACTTCTTTGGAGAAAATATAATAATTAAAAGTGAACCTTTCTCTTCTTGGAGGAAAAAATTCAGAATTGATGTATCTTAGGGTTAAAAATTTTAGAACAGAAACTTAAATTTTTTCATCTCTTTGAGAAAAAAATCCTGAAAGTGAAATTATAACAATTTAGAATTAGAGTGAAAACTTTTATCTTCATGGAAAAATTTACATACATCATAGTATTAACTTTTCCTATATTCCACGGGAACACAATTGACACAGAAACTTTAAATTTTATGTCATCTGCAGAAAATTAACGAACAGAAGTCTAACCTTTTTATTTTTGAAAAAGAAAATAGAATTGATCTGTAAGTTCTTGCAATTCGGAATTCAGCTAACTTTCGCAATCAATGTAAACTTGTTCTATCTTTATGAAAAATTCGGAACAGTACTTAAACTTTTTTAATCTCTTGAGAAAAATCAGACCTGAAGCTGAACCTTTAAATTTTCCTTGGGAAAAAAT
>CM051268.1:36526070-36581070 GCA_027921565.1 Artemia sinica
CTCATTCGTAGACATGTAGAAAAAAAGTCTAAAAAAAATATCATGTTAAAAAAAAATGGAGAGGGGGGGGGCAAAAAGTTGGAGGGGAGGGGGGCGCCCTTCTAGTTTGGGGATAGGGATCTTCGGGGGGGGTTGATGTTCTGCTGGTTAGAGTCTTTGGTACTTATGATCCTTGATGGTTCGTACTCACATACACCTTACTACTTGATTTGCAATGATTCTCTAAGGTTTGTGTCTGAATTTCATTATTAAAATTCTTTTCTTGCCATCTACATCTCTCTTAGTATCAACTTTTAGTATACTATAAAACGTTAGACTCTATTTTAAACTGACCAACACTTTTCAAACACCACTTGTGTATTATACAGAACAAATCGGAAGAGGGTAGAGCTAGGTCACTCGCAATGTCATTCCTATCATCATTAACCATTTCATAGATTTAGTTGTCTCAAAGTTTATAAGGAAATAAGGTATGAATAAACATGTTTCTTCAGGGTTACCTTTAACTGCTATATCACTTGTTAACCCTTTTTGTCCACCTTCATACAATCCAAATCGCAAATGCTACCTAGCTCTGTTTTTTTCTCTATTATTCAATCAATAAATCGTTTTTGTAGTCCAATTCGCGAACCCCTTATCCCTTTTTGTAAATGTCAATCAAACAATTCCGATAGTAAAGCGTGTTTAATCATGTTGCTGTGGAAAGGTATCCACAAGTACATGCTCTAAAAAGGTGCCTAAGGAACGTAATCTCCCCAAATAACACCATTATAAAAGTACTCTAAGACACCTCACTCAACATCAACCCATCCCTCCAAAAAATATTTTTATTCAGAGATTTCTTGTTAAAAATTATCCAATCACTAATTAGAATCAATACACTCCTATTATTAAACATTAATTATATCGTCATAGAGTCCAATTTTGGGAATTAATTATCCCTTTTTTTGCAAATGTCAATCAAACAATTCCGATTGTAAAAGCGTGTTTAATCACGTTGCTTGGAAAGGTATCCACAAGTACATAGCTCTGAAAAGGTGTCAAGGACACGTAATCTCCCTAAATAACACCATTATAAGTACTCTAAGACACCCGCTCCCATCCCTCCAAAAATATTTTATTCAGAGATTCTTGTTAAAAATTTATCCAATCACTTAATTAGAATCAATCACACTCCTATTATTCAAATATTAATTAATATCGTTCATAGAGTCCAATTCACGGGTTACTTACACATTTTTTTTTTACAAAAATGTCAATCAAAACAATTCCGATTGTAAAAGCGTGTTTAATCACGTTGCTTGGAAAGGTATCCACAAGTACATGCTCTGAAAAGGTGCCCAAGGAATGTAATCTCCCCAAATAACACCATTATAAGTAGTCTAAGACACCCCGCTCCCATCCTTCAAAAATACTTTATTCATGAATACTTTATGCTTGGAAAGGTATCCACAAGTACATGCTCTGAAAAGGTGCCAAGGAACGTAATCTCCCCAAATAACACCATTATAAGTATTCTAAGACACCTCGCTCCATCACCCCATCCCTCCAAAAATATCTTATTTAGAGATTTCTTGTTAAAAAATTATCCAATCGCTAATTAGAATCAATCAAATTCCTATTATTCAAACATTAATTAATATCGTTCATTAGAGTCCAATCTGCGAATTCCTTATCCCTTTTTGCAAATGTCAATCAAAACAATTCCGATTGTAAAAGCGTGTTTAATCACGTTGCTTGGAAAGGTATCCATAAGTACATGCTCTGAAAAGGTGCCAAGGACCGTAATCTCCCCAAATAACACCATTATAAGTACTCTAAGACACCCCGCTCCCATCCCTTCAAAAATACTTTATTCAGAGATTTCTTGTTAAAAAAAAATTATCCAATCACTAACTTGAATCAATCACACTCCTATCTATTCAAACATTAATTAATATCGTTCATAGAGTCCAATTTGTGAATTCCTTACCCCTTTTTTGCAAATGTCAATCAACAATTCCGATTGTAAAAGCGTGTTTAATCCACGTTGCTTGGAAAGGTATCCACAAGTAACATGCTCTTAAAAGGTGCCAAGGAACGTAATCTCCCCACATAACACCATTATAAGTACTATAAGGCACGTCGCTCCATCACCACCCCATTCCTCCAAAATATCTTATTCAGAGATTTTTTTGTTAAAAAAAATTATCCCATCACTAATTAGAATCAATCCACACTCCTATTATTCAAACATTAATTAATATCGTTTTTTTCATAGAGTCCAATTCGCGAATTCCTCATCCTTTTTTCAAATGTCAATCAAACAATTCCGATTGTAAAAGCGTGTTTAATGACGTTGCTTGGAAGGGTATCCACAAGTACATGCTTGATAAGGTGCCAAGGAACGTAATCTCCCCAAATAACACCATTATAAGTACTCTAAAGGCACCTCGCTCCCATCACCCATCTCTCCAAAAAATATTTATTTCAGATTTCTTGTTAAAAAATTATCCAATCACTAATTAGAATCAATCACACTCCTATTATTCAAACATTAATTAATATCGTTCATAGAGTCCAATTTTGCGAATTTTTTATCCCTTTTTGCAAATGTCAATCAAACAATTCCGATTGTAAAAGCTTTGTTTAATGATTTTGCTTGGAAAGGTATCCACAAGTACATGCTCTGAAAAGGTACCAAGGAACGCAATCTCCCAAAATAACACAGGGAAGAACATAGTCGGCTAGAATCCATAACTACATGCTCTGGAAAGGTACCAAAAGAAGTATAGGTGTGAGAGGATACTCACTCTCTTTGAAAAGGTTGTAGAGCTTCCATAGAATCCAAACTATCATATCTACGGAATTGCCGTTAAACGTTCTTCATGATATTAAACCAATAAAGAAGAAAAGAGTAGTGCCTATAGGTCCTATAGAATTCAATAGGTACATTCTACTGATATTCTCACATAAAAGTTCATTTCATGGTCGGCTACTTCATTAGTGACGCAGAAACCTTGTAAAAAAACCCTCCCAATGTCCAGATTCTCTTTTCTCTTATATATCTTTCGGTAGTAGTCCTGGACTTGCACACGGATTTGTGTCTCTTCTTCGTTTATTTTTCCATCATCTTGTTTCAAACGTCTCATTATATTTTCTCCTCTTTATATTTTTGCTTCTGAATCATTGCTAGGCTAATTTTTTCCCCTTCATATATTTTGATTAGTCGATTAAATTTTTTCCGATGTTCAAAAACGCTCATTTTCCAGTTTTTTTTTTTTCATTTTTAATTTCCTGATACTCGATAATAGTGCTGTTTTCATTCCCATCTATTTCCGCTTTAAGTTGTGTGAGAACTCTTTTCAAGTGACGCTCATGTGTCGTTTTTTCTGCTTTTATTTTTTCTTTCTAATTTTTGTATGAAATTTGCTATCTCCCTTTTCATCTTCATCCACTTCTCCAGTTGACTTTTTGATTTTTTTCTTTTTCCATAAAAATCCAGGATTTTTCCTTTGATTTGATTCTTTACCCACTTATCTTTAAGCGAGGCTGGGTGCAGTTTCCAAAAAAAAACAGGCTTCATTATTTGATCTTTTGTTTGTTTTCCATCAATCATTCGCGCAGCATAGTGATCAGAAAAAGTTACATGTTCGTGTTCTATTTGACTAATTAATTTTTCCATTCCGGATGTTACATAAATTCTGTCAATACGGCTTGCGCTGCGAGTTCCCACTCTTGTAAAAGATATGCTTGCTATTATTTTTCTATCCATACATCTAGTAAACTGTAAGTCTGAATAAATTTTTTAAGCGTTTTCATTTATACATCTACATGCAACTTTCTTATTTTTTTACCGAAATGTCGTCTTCTCTTGATACGCAGTTAAAATCTCCCAGTAAGACTATTTTCCCATTTGGTGGTGTGTACTTTGGTAGTATTGTCTCAGTTACAAAACCTCTCTCCTTTGCATTGTTGGTGCCTGATGGCATGTGTACATTTACAAGGGTCATTCCACTAAGTTTCATAGAAACATATTTTACCATCTTCCTCGCATGTAAAATCCTTGGATTCACTTCTAATTCCTCTTTTATAATGAAGCCTATGTCATGTGGTTGTGCCTGCGGTGAAAAGTATGTATCGTAAATTTTGTAAGTTTTTTATGCCTGATGGCATGTGTACATTTTACAAGGGTCATTCCACTAAGTTTCATAGAACATATAAGTTAGAGAGGGGGGTACCAGCGCGACGAGTACATAATTTATGCATGTTTTTATGGTTTTTGTCAGTGAGAATGAAAAAACAGTATTTTTCTCACTTGAAAAACAGGAATTTTCTCACTTTTATGTCTGTTTTATGGTTTTTGTTTGTCAGTGAGAATGAAAAAACAGGAACTTTTCTCACATTTATGTCTGTTTTGGATGGATTTTGTCAGTGAGAATCAGGAAAAAAGGAAAAAAAACAGGAACTTTCTCACTTTCATGGATTATTGAGTCATTAATCAAATGTCTCCGGGGAAGAAAATAAGTTAATTAATGTCTGACAGATGACATCAAGTTAATTAATGTCTTTTGATGTATTTCCAAAGAGAATTGTCTCCGGGGCAAAGTTTAGATCACACATGACAGATGATGTCATGATTGATTGATTGACATGAAAGGGGAATTAATTTGTTGTTCTAAAGAGAATTCTTTCCGAGATAATGTTTAGATCTTAGCGATGAATTGTTTTAGCGCGGGAATCGGGTTTCCAAATAATTTGAAATGCGTCAGCGCAGAGATGCCAAAACAAACGCACGCGCGTACGGGACGTACGTGCGTACGTAGGCTAACCTAACATAACCTAACTTAACTAACATAACTTAATCTAACCTAACCTAACTTAAAAAATGGAGAGATGTTTACTAGCTAACCTAGCCTAACTTAGCTAAACCTAACCTAACTTACTTAACCTGACTTTACCTAACCTAATCTAACCTAACTTAATCTAGTCTAACCTAACCTAACCATACTCGCCGGAAAATCCCCCCAGGTCGACTTTGTATTTTTCTCTCACTATGCATGCTTGCGGGTGTAGCAAACGTACTCTATGGTTGCTCTTACATTGGGAGCGGCTTTCCAGTGGTACTCCATGGTAGGTTATCGAGACTATCGAGTTTATTACGTGCGTTAAATCAGTCATTTTTTTACCATTGGAGGGATAAACACCTAAACATATTTTTAAAAAAGACGTAAAAATGAATTATTCGAAGAAAGAAAGTTTGTGCACATGATAAAGTCATTGTTGCCTTGAATGCTGACAAAGAGATATATTTGAACTATGGGACAAGTAGTAGTGGAGATCTTATTGGAAATGTGTGCCTACGTTGTCATGACAGTGAGGAGTTTAAATTCCTTTGGAGTAGTCAAGAATTTTCATCGTTCAAAAGGTGGATATGTGAAAGTATCATTTCCAGAGAAGTTAGTGCTCAAAGAGAATGCCAACTTAAAAATAATAGTTGATGAAGATGGGCAACTTTTAGCTAATGGTTCTGGTAACATGTTAGCTGTTGATAGATCTTATTGTCATCTTTCCGGTGTTAGCATTCGAATGAAATCAGTAAAGAAAAGAAGAGCCTACAGCTGCACCAAACATTATAAATCATATCTTGTCAACGTGCCAAAACTGTTGCCTCTGTAAAAATAATGTGATAATAGACAGTGAAATTGCTGGTAAAATAAAAAGAGCATTGGCAGACAATATTACTAATGAATATAATGACAAATTGATTGGAAAATGAAGCACAAGTGAGCATTATTACTACTATTGATCATAAAGTCAATGAATCAAATAATACCTATGATGAAACGTGTATTGAATCAGTAGGTGACATTCCCAGTGGAAATTGTATATGACTCAAAATGGATGAATGATTATTCTAGTGGTTATGAACTAAGAGAAGCGAGTAACTCTAGTATTAAGAGAGAGAGAACTCGATAAATTATTTTATGGAACAGATCAGAATGTTCAATGCTGTTCAATGATGTTAATAATGTAAAATAATGTCTGTAACATATTTTTATGTTGTTACTTCAATAAAAATATTTTATGCATTACTTTGTTATATTTCTATTATCTTAGGAAACGTTAGCATGTTAAGCGCTTAGAATGTTTATTAAAAAGTTGGAGATTTCTCATTTTCTTTGAAAAAAATTAGAATTGAACTATAACTTTTTCTTTTTCTCTACGAAAAATGCAGAAGAGAAATTTAAATTTCTTTGTGTCTTTGTGAAATTAAGAACTGCAGAGGAAGATTTTTATTTTTCTCTGGAGAAATTAGAATTGAACTGTAAGTTTCTTTAATAATATTCAGACTTGAGTTAACTTTTCATGATCAAACGTATAACTTTTTGTATCTTCTATGAAAAATTTAGAACAGTAATTTTAAATTTTTCCATCTCTTTGAGAAAAATCTGAAATGAAGTGGAAAATTTTTTATTTTTTCTTGAAAATAGAATTGATCTGTAACTTATTTCTTTTCATATGGATAGTTAGGAAAAGAACTTGAACTTTTCTTCACATCAATGAGAAAATTAGCTCCTGAAATGTCATTTGAGAAGTATTGCATGGTGTTGGAGCATTCAAAAAAAGTAGTATACTAAAGTTATGGTGAAAAGGATGAGTACTTCAACTTGTAAAATGGGTTTAGGAGGAACATTAAGAAAAGAACTTGTTCTGAAATGCCTTTGAAAAATATTGCTTGGTGTTGGAGCATTCAAAAGCTGTAAAGTAAAGTTTTGGGTTAAAAGGATGAGTACCTCAACTTGTAAAATGGGCTTAGGAGTGATATTAAGAAGGGAACTTGTTGTGAAATGTCCTTTGAAAAGTATTGCTTGGTGTTGGGGCATTCAAAAAGCTGTAAAGTAAAGTTGTGGGTGTAAAGGATGGTACTTCAACTTGTAAAATGGGTTTAGGAGGGACATTAAGAAACAAACTAGTTCTGAAATGCCTTTGAAAAATATTGCTTGATGTTGGGCATTCAAAAAGCTGTAAAGTAAAGTTGTGGGTGAAAAGGATGGACACTTCAACTTGTAAAATGGGTGTAGGATGGACATTATGAAAAAAACTTGTTCTGAAATGTATTTGAAAAGTATTGCTTGGTGTTGGCGCATTCAAAAGACTGTAAAGTAAAGTTGTGTGTGAAAAGGATGGGTACTTCAATTTGTAAAAAGGTTTTATGAGGGATATTAAGAAAAGGAAGTGGTTCTGAAATGCCTTTGAAAAGTATTGCTTGGGGTTGGGGCATTCAAAAAGCTGTAAAGTAAAGTCGTGGGTGAAAAGTATGGGTACTTCAACTTGTAAAATGGGTTAGGAAGGAAATTGAGAAACTAACTTGTTCTGAAATACCTTTGAAAAGTATTGCTAGGTGTTGGGGCATTCAAAAATGCTGTATCGTAAAGTCGTGGGTGAAAAGTATGGGTACTTCAACTTGTAAAATGGGTTTAGGAGGGACATTAAGAAAGGAACTGGTTCTGAAATACCTTTTGAAAAGTATTGCTTGGTGTTGTGGTCTTCAAGAGCTGTAAAGTAATGTTGTGTGTGAAATGGATGGGTACTTCAATTTGTAAAAAGGTTTTATGAGGGACATTAAGAAAGGAACTGGTTCTGAAATGTCTTTTGAAAAGTATTTCTTGGTGTTGGGGCATTCAAAAAGCTGTAAAGTAAAGTTGTGGGTGAAAAGGATGTGAACTTCAACTTGTAAAATGGGTTTAGGAAGGATATTAAGAAAATAACTTGTTCTGAAATGCCATTTGAAAAGTATTGCTTGGTGCTGGAACATTTCAAAAAGGCAATATAGTAAAGTTGAGTGTGAAAAGGGGTGGGTACTCAACTTGTAAAATGGGTTTAGGAGGGACATTGAGAAAATAACTTGTTCTGAAATGCCATTTGAAAAGTATTGCTATGTGTTGGGGCATTCAAAAGCTGTAAAGTAAGTTGTGGGTTGAAAAGGATGGGTACTTCAACTTGTAAAATGGGTTTAGGAGGGACATTAAGAAAAGAACTTGTTGTGAAATGCATTGAAAAGTATTGCTTGGTGTTGTGGCCTTCAAGAGCTGTAAAGTAATGTTGTGTGTGAAGAGGATGGGTACTTCAATTTGTAAAATAGGCTTAGGAGGGACATTAAGAAAGGGAACTGGTTGTGAAATGCCTTTTGAAAAGTATTGCTTGGTTGGGGGGCATTCAAAAAGCTGTAAAGTAAAGTTGTGGGTGAAAAGGATGGGAACTTCAACTTGTAAAATGGGTTTAGGAAGGACATTAAGAAAATAACTTGTTCTGAAATGCCATTTGAAAGGTATTGCTAGGTGTTGGAGCATTCAAAAGCTGTAAGTAAAGTTGTGAGTTGAAAAGGGTGGGCACTTCAACTTGTAAAATGGGTTTAGGAGGGACATTAAGAAAAGAACTGGTTCTGAAATGCCTTTGAAAAGTATTGCTTGGTGTTGTGGCATTCAAGAGCTATAAAGTAATGATGTGGGTTGAAAAGAATGGGTACTTCAACTTGTAAAATGGGTTAGGAGTGATATTAAGAAAAATAACTTGTTCTGAAATGCCTTTTGAAAAGTATTTCTTGGTGTTGAGGTATCCAAAATCTGTAATGTAAAGTTGTGGGTGAGAAGGATGGGTACTTTCAAGTTGGAAATAGGGTTTAGAAGGGACATTAAGAAAGGAACTTGTTGTGAAATGCCCTTTGAGAAGTATTGCTTGGTGTTGGAGCATTCAAGAAGGAGTATAGTAAAGTTGTGGGTGAAAAGTATGGGTTCTTCAACTTGTAAAATGGGTTTTAGGAGAGACATTAAGAAAAGAACTTGTTCTTAAATGCCTTTTGAAAATTATTGCTTGGTGTTGAGGTATCCAAAAAGCTGTAGTGTAAAGTTGTGGGTAAAAAGGATGGGTACTTCAATTTGTAAAATGGGGTTTGGGAGTGATATTAAGAATGGAACTTGTTCTGAAATGTCTTTGAAAAGTATTTCTTGGTGTTGAGGTATCCAAAAAGCTGTAATGTAAAGTTGTGGGTGAGAAGGATGGGTACTTCAAGTTGGAAAATAGGTTTAGAAGGGACATTGAGAAAATAACTTGTTCTGAAATGCCCTTTGAAAAGTATTGCTTGGTGTTGGGGCATTCAAAAATTAGTAAAGTAAAGTTGTGGGTGAAAAGTATGGGTACTTCAACTTGTAAAATGGGTTTAGGAGGGACATTAAGAAAAGAACTTCTTGTGAAATGCATTGAAAAGTATTGCTTGGTGTTGTGGCCTTCAAGAGCTGTAAAGTAATGTTGTGTGTGAAAAGGATGGGTACTTCAACTTGTAAAATGGGTTTAGGAGGGACATTAAGAAAGGAAACTGGTTCTGAAATGCCTTTTGAAAGTATTGCTTGGTGTTGTGGTCTTCAAGAGCTGTAAAGTAATGTTGTGTGTGAAATGGATGGGTACTTCAATTTGTAAAAAGGTTTTATGAGGAACATTAAGAAAGGAACTGGTTCTGAAATGTCTTTTGAAAAGTATTTCTTGGTGTTGGGGCATTCAAAAAAGCTGTAAAGTAAAGTTGTGGGTGAAGAGGATGTGAACTTCAACTTGTAAAATGGGTTTAGGAAGGACATTAAGAAAATAACTTGTTCTGAAATGCCATTTGAAAAGTATTGCTTGGTGCTGGAACATTCAAAAAGGCAATATAGTAAAGTTGAGTGTGAAAAGGGTGGGTACCTCAACTTGTAAAATGGGTTAGGAGGACATTGAGAAAATAACTTGTTCTGAAATGCCATTTGAAAAGTATTGCTATGTGTTGGGGCATTCAAAAGCTGTAAAGTAAAGTTGTGGGTTGAAAAGGATGGGTACTTCAACTTGTAAAATGGGTTTAGGAGGGACATTAAGAAAAGAACTTGTCGTGAAATGCATTGAAAAGTATTGCTTGGTGTTGTGGCCTTCAAGAGCTGTAAAGTAATGTTGTGTGTGAAGAGGATGGGTACTTCAATTTGTAAAATAGGCTTAGGAGGGACATTAAGAAAGGAACTGGTTGTGAAATGCCTTTTGAAAAGTATTGCTTGGTGTTGGGGCATTCAAAAAGCTGTAAAGTAAAGTTGTGGGTGAAAAGGATTGGAACTTCAACTTGTAAAATGGGTTTAGGAAGGACATTAAGAAAATAACTTGTTCTGAAATGCCATTTGAAAGGTATTGCTAGGTGTTGGAGCATTCAAAAGCTGTAAAGTAAAGTTGTGGGTTGAAAAGGGTGGGTACTTCAACTTGTAAAATGGGTTTAGGAGGGACATTAAGAAAAGAAACTGGTTATAAAATGCCTTTGAAAAGTATTGCTTGGTGTTGTGGCATTCAAGAGCTGTAAAGTATGATGTGGGTTGAAAAGAATGGGTACTTCAACTTGTAAAATGGGGTTACGAGTGATATTAAGAAAATAACTTGTTCTGAAATGCCTTTGAAAAGTATTTCTTGGTGTTGAGGTATCCAAAAATCTGTAATGTAAAGTTGTGGGTGAGAAGGATGGGTACTTCAAGTTGGAAATAGGTTTAGAAGGGACATTAAGAAAGGAACTTGTTGTGAAATGCCCTTTGAGAAGTATTGCTTGGTGTTGGAGCATTCAAGAAGGAGTATAGTAAAGTTGTGGGTGAAAAGTATGGGTTCTTCAACTTGTAAAATAGGTTTAGGAGAGACATTAAGAAAAGAACTTGTTCTTAAATGCCTTTTGAAAAGTATTGCTTGGTGTTGAGGTATCCCAAAAAAGCTGTAGTGTAAAGTTGTGAGTAAAAAGGATGGGTACTTCAATTTGTAAAATGGGGGTTTGGAGTGATATTAAGAATGGAACTTGTTCTGAAATGTCTTTTGAAAAGTATTTCTTGGTGTTGAGGTATCAAAAAGCTGTAATGTAAAGTTGTGGGTGAGAAGGATGGGTACTTCAAGTTGGAAAATAGGTTTAGAAGGGACATTGAGAAATAACTTGTTCTGAAATGCCCTTTGAAAAGTATTGCTTGGTGTTGGGGCATTCAAAAATTAGTAAAGTAAAGTTGTTGGTGAAAAGTATGGGTACTTCAACTTGTAAAATGGGTTTAGGAGGGACATTAAGAAAAAGAACTTATTGTGAAATGCATTGAAAAGTATTGCTTGGTGTTGTGGCCTTCAAGAGCTGTAAAGTAATGTTGTGTGTGAAAAGGATGGGTACTTCAACTTGTAAAATGGGTTAGGAGGGACATTAAGAAAGGAAACTGGTTCTGAAATGCCTTTTGAAAAGTATTGCTAGGTGTTGGGGCATTCAAAAGCTGTAAAGTAAAGTTGTGGGTTGAAATGGATGGGTACTTCAACTTGTAAAATGGGTTTAGGAGGGACATTAAGAAAAGAACTTGTTGTGAAATGCGTTGAAAAGTATTGCTTGGTGTTGTGGCATTCAAGAGCTGTAAAGTAATGTTGTGGGTGAAAAGGATGGGACTTCAACTTGTAAAATGGGTTTTAGGGAGGACATTACGTAAAGAACCTGTTCTGAAATGCCATTGAAAAGTATTGCTGGGTGTTGGAGCATTCAAGAAGCAGTAAAGTAATGTTGTGTGTGAAAAGGATGGGAACTTCAATTTGTAAAAAGGTTTAGGAGGGACATTAAGAGAGGAAGTGGTTCTGAAATGCCTTTTGAAAAGTATTGCTTGGTGTTGGGGCATTCAAAAGCTGTAAAGTAAAGTTGTGGGTGAAAAGGATGGGAACTTCAATTTGTAAAATGGGTTTAGAAGGGACATTAAGAAAGGAACTGGTTCTGAAATGCCTTTTGAAAAGTATTGCTAGGTTTTGGGGCATTCAAAAGCTGTAAAGTAAAGTTGCGGGTTGAAAAGGATGGGCACTTCAACTTGTAAAATGGGTTTAAGAGGGACATTACGTAGAGAACCTGTTCTGAAATGCTATTGAAAAGTATTGCTGGGTGTTGGGAGCATTCAAGAAGCAGTAAAGTAAAGTTGTGGGTGAAAAGGATGGGAACTTCAACTTGTAAAATGGGTTTAGGAGGGACATTAAGAGAGGAACTGGTTCTGAAATGCCTTTTGAAAAGTATTGCTAGGTGTTGGGGCATTCAAAAGCTGTAAAGTAAAGTTGTGGGTGAGAAGGACGGGTACTTCAAGTTGGAAAATAGGTTTATAAGGGATATTAAGAAAATAACTTGGTCTGAAATGCCTTTTGAAAAGTATTGCTTGGAGTTGGGGCATTCAAAAGGCTGTAAAGTAAAGTTTTGGGTGAAAAGGATGGGAACTTCAACTTGTAAAATGGGTTTAGAAGGGACATTAAGAAAGGAACTTGCTCTGAAATGTCTTTTGAAAAGTATTTCTTGGTGTTGAGATATCCAAAAAGCTGTAAAGTAAAGTTATGGGTGAAAAGGATGGGTACTTCAACTTGTAAAATTGGTCTATGAATGACATTAAGAAAAAAACTTGTTCTGAAATGTCTTTTGAAAAGTATTTCTTGGTGTTGTAGTATGCAAAAGACTGTAAAGTAAAGTTGTGTGTGAAAAAGATAAGTACTTCAAGTTGGAAAATAGGTTTAGAAGGGACATTGAGAAAATAACTTGTTCTGAAATGCCCTTTGAAAAGTATTGCTTGGTGTTGGGGCATTCAAAAAGCTGTAAAGTAAAGTTGTGGGTGAAAAGTATGGGTACTTCAACTTGTAAAATGGGTTTAGGAGGGACATTAAGAAAAGAACTTGTTGTGAAATGCATTGAAAAGTATTGCTTGTGTTGTGGCCTTCAAGAGCTGTAAAGTAATGTTGTGTGTGAAAAGGATGGGTACTTCAAGTTGGAAAATGGGTTTAGGAGGGAAATTAAGAAAGGAACTTGCTCTGAAATGACTTTTGAAAAATATTTCTTGGTGTTGAGGTATCCAAATCTGTATAGTATAGTTGTGGGTGAAAGGATTGGTACTTCAAGTTGGAAAATGGGCTTAGGAATGACATTACGAAAGGAACTTGTTCTGAAAAGATATAATAAAGCCATAAAAAAGTATTAAAAAAAAATGGAGAGAGGGGACTCTTTGGGGGACCCGGGGAGGGCGTTTGGGGATCTGGGGGCCTTTGAGGGCCAGGTGGTCCTTTGGGAGCCCGGGGGTCCTTGGGGACCAGGTGAGGGCCTTTGGGGGCCCGGGGAGGGCCTTTGGGGGTCTGGGAGGCCCTTGAGGGCCGAATGGTCCTTTGGGAGCCGGTGGAACTTTGGGGACCGGGGGAGGGCCTTTGGGGGTCCGGGGGCCCTTGGGAGCCTGGGGGACCTTTGAGGACCGGGGGGGCCTTTGGGGGTCCGGGGAGGGCCTTTGGGGGTCTGGGGGGCCCTTGAGCGCCGATTGATCCTTTGGGAGCCCGGTGGACCTTTGAGGACCGGGGGAGGGCCTTTGGGGGTTCGGTGGCCCTTTGGGAGCTTGGCGGGACCCTTGAGGACTGGGGGCTTCCTTCGGGGTTGGGGTAGGGGGATTGGAACCCTTTGGGGTTGGGGTAGGGGGGTCGGAACTCTTTGGGGTTGGGGTGGGGGGATCGGAGCCCTTTGGGGTTGGGGTAGAGGGATTGGAAGCCTTGGGGTGCCGGGGGCCCCTTTGGGAGCCCGGAGAACCTTTGAGTACCAGGGGTTTCCTTCGGGGTTGGGGTGGGGGGATCGGAACCCTTTGGGGTTGTGTTAGGGGACCTCACGACACTGCTAAAATACAACTTGTGTATTATAACGACCACAGAGTTTTACTCTCAAATTCTCTTCTAAAATCATCTTTTAAATCATCTTTTAAAATGTCTCTAACTGTTTCGCTGAAATAATTCCCTAAAATGGCTAAAACGGTTTCGCCCAAATAATCCCTAAACGTAATTTCAGCGTGTTTCTTTTGTTTTGGCATCTCTGCGCTGACGCATTTCAAATTATTTGGAAACCCGATTCCCGCGCTAAAAACAATTCATCGCTAAGATCTAAACATTATCTCGGAAAGAATTCTCTTTAGAAACAACAAATTAATTCCCCTTTCATGTCAATCAATCAATCATGACATCATCTGTCATGTGTGATCTAAACTTTGCCCCGGAGACAATTCTCTTTGGAAATGCATCAAAGACATTAATTAACTTGATGTCATCTGTCAGACATTAATTAACTTCCCCGGAGACAATTTGATTAATGACTCAATAATCCATGAAAGTGAGAAAGTTCCTGTTTTTTTTTCCATTCTCACTGACAAAATCCATAAAACAGACATAAATGTGAGAAAGTTCCTGTTTTTTCATTCTCACTGACAAAAACCATAAAACAGACATAAAAGTGAGAAAATTCGTGTTTTTCAAGTGAGAAAAATACTGTTTTTTCATTCTCACTGACAAAAACCATAAAAACATGCATAAATTATGTACTCGTCGCGCTGGTACCCCCCTCTTTACTCATATATAGAACATCCAGAGATCTTTGGTATTAACCACCTTGACAAAGGCCTCAGTAAAAGCAAAGAAACATTAAAAGATACCGGTAGAAGACTCTTTCAACATAGATATACTAAATTATCATATCGATAACGAGGATAAGACCCCCGTCTTCAAAGGTAGAAATACACAATAAGAGAGAACATTAAAAAGATTATCTCTCCGAAAACCACTCTAAATAGTAAAGATATAAAAAGAAAGCTAGCGTATTCAGATAATATAATAAGCGCGAACCCAGCCCTATGCATTCTGTATTAAACCCCGGCACTAATTCAGACTCTCCTTCGGCTAAATCAAAGGGAGTCCGGTTAGTTTCTGCCAAAATTGTAATAAATCAGCAGACTCTCAAGGGAAGACACAAGTATAGAGGTCACTCTAAACAAAAAGACTTAACTAGGTATCCCCTAAATCAAGATTTTTTAAACAATATTAAAGGGGAAAGAATAATAATGATCAAAGACGCTTCGTAAGAATTGTTTGAGCTCCTGCCCGAATTCTTCCCAGCAGAGATTTGGAATTAGAAGATCAACCGGCCACTATAATACTATAAACTCCTCCTCTTATAGCACAAATGACCAAGAGAAATGATAAGCTAAATTCTGCACCGTAGGATGTGAATGGGATTAATGTCCATAAGAAAAAATGAAAGAAATAGACTGAACACGGGAGTCACGAGATAGGGTATAAAATTAGAAACTAGCGGAAGTGAAACTTCCCTGCAGAAAATTTTGAGTCATTCTGAGAATGGCTGAAGTACTCCCCAAACCCCCACCTTATTAGGACCCTTACGTAATTGAATGTAACCTAGTACTTTTCGTTCTAGTAGTGTTAAAAAAGCAACTGAGACTAAGACCATAATTATTTGGAGAAAAATAATATAAATCATCTATGCCCGTGCTATCAACTAAGGTGTCCTTATAAATAGATCCAAGATGAATTTATTTTGGGGGTAGAAACTAATCTGGCTTATGCCGGTCTGAACTCAGATCACGTAGGGGTTTAATAGTCGAACAGACTACCTAGCTAAGCTGCTGCCCTGAGTAGGATCCCTGAACCAACATCGAGGTCACACACTCTTTTGTCGATTTGGACTCTCAAAAAGAATTACGCTGTTATCCTTAAGGTAACTTGCTCTGTATTCATCTATGGACCAATGATCATTTATTGATGTATATATGTTCTCGAGTGTTTATTCTCCTCTCGACGTCGTCCCAACCAAACATCCTTTTCTTCCACCCAATTACCTGCCATTAGATAAAAGACTCGGATGTAAAGATCTATAGGGTCTTATCTTCCTCCCAGAATATTTAAGCTTTTTCACTTAAAGATTATATTCAAGTTAATTTGGGAGACAGGTTGCCTCTCGTCAGACCATTAATTCAAGCCATAAATCAGAAGGCTAATGATTATGCTACCTTCGTAGGGTCAATATACCACGGCCCTTTAAATAATCAGTGGACAGCCCCGACCTCCTAAAATTAAGAGGCGATGTTCTTGTTGAACAGGCGGAGGCAAGTTTTGCCAAATTCCATCCAAAATTTTTAGAATAAATTGTATTACATTTTTGTACTTATACTAATTTTATCACTATGACTGCTTAATTTTGATAATGAGCACCGGCTAGTTTGAATTACTCAACTTTAAATTATTATTTAAGTGACCTGGTTATTACACCCTGCAACTTTTAAGCCTATTCATATCACTGATGATGATTTAATATAATTTTTTCTAGACCCCGTCCAATAGAAAATCTTCCTGACGGAGCACCCTAAAGGAGTCTCCTGCCAACCAGATATAAAAGTACGAAATATTTTTTACACCGACCTTAATCTTAAAGAGAATTATGAAACAGTCATCTTTAACTAACATAGATCACCTTATTTTCGGGATTTGACAATAATGGTAAAGATTAGATAAACCCTGATCTAAAAGGTATAATAAATAACTTATTTGAAATTAATGAAATTTTCCGTCTCAGTACTTTTTTTGTAAATAAAGTTCAATTCTTTTACTCCTACAATATTGTTTTAAATAATAATAATATAAATCAAAGTTTAAGAGCACTGTAAAGTATCTTCTTAGTGTAAACAAGATGTTTATTCAAACTCCCTCCCCTCTTTCAAGATGAACCTTCCGGTTCACCTACTTTGTTACAACTTATCTCTTCGGACAAGAGAGCGACGGGCGATGTGTACATTTCTAAAAGCCTTTTTCAGTATGTTCAGTCTTACTTCTAAATCCATCTTCTTTACTGTCATAAAATAGAGATTCCGTATGAGTTTTCATTGTAACCCACCCTCTCCCGGGCATGAGCTACACCTTGATCTGATTTATTAGCCTAAATTTTTAAGAGGATATTTTTATCTAGTCCTCTAAACGACGGTATATAAGCTGCATAACTAGCCCGGGTGAAATTTTTCGTGGATTGTCTTTTATGGGGCAGGTTCCTCTAGTAGGTTTAGAAACAGCCAAATTCTTTAGGTTTTAATGCTACTACCCAGGTTAATTAAGAATGGACTAATAGGGTATCTAATCCTAGTCGTTTAACCACCTAAAAGGTACTTTAACCAAAGAGTTCAGGATAAGTACAGATTTCACCCCTGTTAAAGTGAAACGCTCTTGTCTCAAAGTCCCCTTATTAACCTAAAAAGTTTGCTTTAGGAAATTTATGACCGCGGATGTTGGCACAGAATGATCCCCCTATCTTATAGATCGCTATCCCTAAGAAATAGATAATAATACCAATCACTGCACCACTAATCTAGATAAATATACTGCATACGACTCGAAGAAAAAGTAAACAGCCCAGCTAGAATCAAACTTTTACTCAAAACCATAAATGAAAGGATGCGTAGCCCGGACTACGGATATAAAGGAAAGCACCCAAACGATCAAAAAGAAAGGATAATTATATCCTATGTTGACTACTAGCTAGTAAAAATACTAAGATTGAATTGTATGTAACCGATGCCACAGGTAGAATTGGAAGAACTGTAAAAGTATTCTAGCCTGCAAGCGGCCGAAACCCATTCTCTGACCGCTATATTAAGTGGACCCACCACAACATAATCTTGTTTAACAAAAGAAATCGATCCCGAATTCCAAAGAGCGTTAGATATATAAATCTAACTCAATACAACATTTAGTCGGCAATAGGATTCGTTATATTGTTTTTGAATACTTACTCGATATAAGAGTCGAATGAATATGATCTAATACCCCGGAAATGACCACTAAATGAAACTGGCACCCAGCATACTATTAGGCGAAGTTAAATACTGCACACGAAATGGATAATAAATGATTCACGAAAGTTTATTTGAATACTGGCTCTAATCTATTTATGTTTAAAAGAAGAGCAAAATAAAACTTAGAGAAAAAATAGGGAAGTAACCCAACCCTACGAACCTTAAATCTTCGATGAAAAATAAACTAATTGCCGCACATTTAATCTTGTATGTGAACCAAAATAACATTCAGTTAACATTAAACTATGCACATAATAAAATGATGTGTATATATCAAATGTATGTCTATATGTGAATTTGCATATTTGTATATTAGTATGCAGGCTGCCTTCACAGTAAGACCCCCCCCTCTCTCGGACATGTGGGTATAACCCCATATGTCCGAGACGGGTCTTACTTAAGAAGTTAAGCTTAAACATATATATATTATTGTTATATGTACCGTTCTGTATATTGCATTCACCGCTCTTTTATTAGAACAATAAAAGAGTGGTGAATGTAAATTATTTATATCATTTACATATATATTAAATTTTATTTAAACCCTCTTAAGAGGGTTTGTATAATAACATAGAGATATTGATTTATATTTACCTTGGAAGATTTTTTGTTTCAGGGTAAATAAAATCATTATCTCATTTAATACAACCGTCTTAAGAGGGTCTAAAATTTAATAGAGTTATAAACTTATTAGCAGTATATTTATCCTAACATTGCGTGTTAGGATGAAATATGCTACTAGTAAGTTTATATCTGTTCTTATGTATACATTTTATGAAATTCCTTTTTTGATTTAATACAATTTAAATGAAGTTCTATATGCATAAATTAGTTTAAAATTCTAGGTCCAAAACCCTTAAAATCACTAAAAATCAGCTTAAACATTACGTTTAGAGAATTTTGTGCACTACTTTATCAATACTAATGAGGGGTCTATTGAGTTTGTTATGAAAAAAGCCCTATTCAAGATGCTGCCTTAAAGACTGAGAAATGTAAATTTTAATTCAACCCAATTTTGGCTCCTAAAAACTTCTAAAATGAAAATTCCGACCCTCCCTACCAACACAAATGACTTAAAATGAACTAGTAAATTAACCTTACTAAGTACCACGGTTTTCATGGTGATTGGCGTGGGAGTTTAGTTTATCGTGATACAGATTTTATATACTATTTGAGTAACGCTATATGTTAAGCTATGACTTAGCCTCCGAGAAAAAAGTAGTGAGCATATATAAGATTTCACGAGTGCAGATTTGACGGGTGCTTGCGTAATTTGTCTTATCTTCAGTATGTACAAGAATGTGCAGCGTAGTTTCACTTGGACATTGCAAAAAAGCTGGCAACCTATAAAATGGTCAAACTCGTTTTGAAACTATAGGTAAAGGTTGTATAAGACAACCACATTGAGGTAACATCCGTTACCTCAGTTTTGAGGCAACATCCGTTTTTTAGGGACCAATCAGAGACAGCGATGGTTATTCTATATACGATATTTTTTTGGTCATTGGATTTGAATCAAAGGAGTGATTTTCATTGCAATTCATATTAGTAAGAGAATTGAATTCAGAGAGAATAGTTTATTTGAGAGGATATTAGTAGAGAAAATGAGTGGAGATTACATTATTGGCGATTAATGGTGGAGCCACCAGCAGCAAAAGATATGCGAGTACCAAATGTGGCTGTGGAAATAACCGGAGGCTGTAGACTATGTCTTGAATGGGACGATATGTATGCTAGATACGTGATATCATTAAGCAAATTTAAGCTGGAAGAGCAATTATGTTTTGCTGCGAAACTGAATATTGTGCATATAAATAGACCTCAGGCAGCATTATGTGTGCTAGTGAAAATATACTGATGAGAACAAAATGCATCAGTGAATATTATTATTTTTGTAATTATGCTCAATAAAATTGTTTCTAAATCAAAGGTATTTTTCTTTATATAGTAGACTAGCGTATATTTTTTAGAGTAGAAAAAATTCTGGTTAGTCTGAAGTTGGTTGTGACAGTGTTAGGACTCTAAAAAATGGATAGATTTGAGAAAGAGTGAATCATGGGGAAATCTAGTGTTTATGGAAAACGTTTGATTCTAAATGACGAATTTCTAGAGCTGTCAATTCAAAGAAAGATATTTTCTCAGGGAATGATTGTCGATATAATGAAAACTGTTTCCCCATCATTAGACCACTGCATGATGCTTGTACGGCGTGGTCTAAATGCATTTACAAAATTTACTGATATACGAGTTTTAATCACGACACGGCAAAATGATATTGTGTATATGCTTTTAAACACTAGTTTAGAAATTTAGGTCTTTTTTCATGAGAAAGAGGGCGTTCAAGGATGATTTACTCCTATCACTCTCTCTATCCCAGTCAATTTGTTGTTGTTGCTTGCTCAGTTTCATTGTCGCAGTGAGAGTGTCAACGCTTAAAAATATGCTCCATTCATGCCCACTATGTATGTACACACTGGGCAGTTTACATTATGTGAGAATTGCACAATGATTGATGAGTATAGTGAAAAGTTTAGATTATGCAAACCGTGTAAATTGCATACAGGATATGCTGTACAAATTAAAGGTTGTAATTCCTGTCTTGAAGAAGTGTGTGACTCTTATCTTAGAGGGCACCTATGCTCCTATTACCACTATGATAAATGTAATCAGTGGAAGAATACTCATCCCGGTATGATTGGAAAGAATCCTAAGTGTGATTTTAGTTTATTGCTACGAGATTGGTATCGTCGTGGTTTTAGATTGTTCTGGGAGGAGGAGCCGGGTCAGCGATTCAACTATTGGAACAAAAAAAGAATATGGTTTCTACGTCATCGTTGTGAAGACAATAGCTACTATGATTAAAAACCCACTGATTTTTATTTGGCTGTGACGGAATGTGATTCGCCACTTGAGGACACTGTTTGTTTCATTGTTTCAAATAAACAAATTGAAACATGTAAATTCTTTAGAATGAATGAGTATAGTATCATTGACTATACAAAGAGATATGACAAGAGTGAAGTTACACTCTACTGTAGAAAATGTGACCCTGACATTGCAGTACATCAGGATCAGTATACTGTGAATTCAGGTAATCTACCTGCATTAGTTATTGTCGACAAATACCTATACCTAGTAGAAGATAAAATCTAATGAGTAGAAAAGTCGTTTTTATATCATGTATATACATTTTGTTCATTTATTAATAAACAATTTCACATACATTTTTAGAACTTTTTATTCGTAGGGCACTAAAATCCATATTAAATACGCTTGTAAGTATATTTTCCACTAGAAAGTCGTTCAATCGAGGTAGATCAACGTAGACGTCGAGAAACTGCTTGTAGGTATAGCCACGACATCTGAACATGAAAAAGAGTAGTGCATGAAAGCCACATGTCTTAGTCGTTAAATTCTGTACTCTTCGTTGATTTTGAATAATAGTTTTCCCACTGCTTTCAATAAATTTGCTGATGACGATAGGCCAAGAGGATAAAAAAATTCAATATTCTTCGCTGTTTGAAAGATGCATAGCCAATGGCCTGTCTTCAAAGTCGATGGACTGCTATTAACAATGATTAGGGTATTGTTTACACTTGGAATTTTTTTCAATGAAGTCCGATGGTATGCAATAGGTCTTGTACTGGGACATGTATGGATGTATACTAATTACGTTGATTATTTGGTTTTGTGTTCATGGTACTAGGTCTAGTAGAACACTGCCGTCGGGTATGATTTCCCAATAGGTTTCAAATTGACTCAATGATATTAGCGTGATAATCTCAGTCAAAGCATCGGCAAATGTACACTCTAAACGTACATTCCCTGTTCGTAATATGCTCATATCCTGAGTCCCCGACAAGTCCAAAACAATTACCCCATGATTTTTTGAAAACATTGAATCGATTATTCTATTTTCAAATAGTTGAGAGTCATGATCTAGGGAATGCATGGTCAACTCGTACAGTGTTCTATAGGATTTTTTGTCAAATGATAGAGTGTACAGTGGAATACCATTTAATTTCCACACAAGACTAGATATACCAAAAAATTAAAATCGTGTGGGGTGATTCAGTCAGGATCCAACGGCACTGCCACTCTTCCAAAGGCCAAAGCCAATTTTGATGGGATTTCTCCATTGATAAATGATTAATCGCTATAGCTACGAGAACCGGTGGCAATGTGACGGTGATTGGTGATCGTATGATGGACAAGAAGTTTAATGTTGTTGCCATTGGCTCTTAGCTTTTCCACTGCCAATGCAACAGAGCTCATAACCTGTTGTTTTCGGACGTAGAGAATTTCCGATGTGATAATGACATTTGCATCGGGTGCTGCAGGAAGTGTTTTTCTCAAAATGAAATTTGATGGGGCCAGTTACAACTTTATGTCAATCTTGACATTGGGGAGTAGCCATTGGGATATATTGAATATCTCATGATTTATTTTTCCAACCAGATGATACTCCTCGCTCAATGCAGTAGTCAACTCACCGTCAGTATCAACAACTGATCGATATTCATAGCCCAATGATTGTCCTATCAACTCCTTGTATGCCTGTGGTGTCATCATCATAAATTGTCTGTAGCTTGCATAGTTGGATAAATTATTGCTAGTGCTCACCAATGTTCCATTAATAAATAATTTAATTTGTTTGAACAGGTTGTGTACAATACAGTTTTCGTACGAATAGATTCAATGAGGAACTGATTGATGGATATGATTCCTTGTGGGGGAGATAAGTCATATTAAGAGAAGAAATCCTTCTTTGATCTAAAACTCTTTTTCTTTTTCTTCTTCTTCAGCTTATTGGTCTTCCTGTTTTTTTCCTCAAAGTCCTTTTTGATGTCTTTCGCTTCGCGCCTGGGTGGACACTGAAGAGTGAATGACGTGCACGCATCCTTTTAAATCCCTCCCCATTTTGCCGAGATTTTAATTGCTCACCAACGGCTCTTGCTGAAGATCTAATATTTTCCTTAACACTCTCCTTGAAATTCTTGCCCGACCCCCAGTCCTGTAGTGTTGAGGCAGCAAAATTTGATGCAGCAGGTACAAGATATTTTCTGGCAAGGGGTAGTGCAGAACGAAATACCCTAGCAAACCAGCTACCAAGACCATAACCAGACATTGTAGGTCGACCCTTGTAGTAGTTCAATCCATTGCCTATTTGACGTGGACTCAGAGCACCAACATAGCAATCGATATCGGGACAGACAAATGGAATTCTTCTATTGTTCATTTTAGGTGGTGTTTGTGACGTCGACAATGGGTCGAAAATGACATGTAATTACTACTAAGCCTATTTTTATTGCTAAAGGATCACTCAATTCACTTCTTAGTGTTAACTGACAGAGTTTCAAATACGAAGTGTTTACAGGAACGTACTGAAGATGCTTTATAGTGATGTACAAGTTCATGAGTTGTTTTTTGTTCAAGAACACGTAGAGAGGGACATTTGAATTAACAACTCTCGATGTTTCCACAAAGGATGCATAGAGAAATATGCAAGAGTCCGAGGCAAAACCATGTAAATAATCAGCAAAAATAACTTGATCCATCCCGTAAACGGTGCCAGAATTTTCCCCATTGATTATATTCTGTTTAAAGCCAAGAACGTCTCTCAGATTATCATTGAGAATAATTATTTCAGTGTCAACAGGTGAGGTAATGTAAATCCTATCGTGTTCCAATGAATAATTAAAATAGAATGTACCATTCCTACGATATGAGATTTTTCTATTGATTGTACGACACAAATCTGTGATATTATCGTATTCAATATATTTCAATTTAACATGTGGATATTCGCTAGATTTAAGTTCTTCAACCCATTCTTAGTCGACAAAGAGTGACCAATCGAATGGTATAACTTTTATATCATACACACTATCATTTCTCAGGATGTCATAGGTATTTTTGAGAATACAGTCGACAAGAGCCACTTCATACGCACCGTCAAATTTGATGGCGGGGGAGAGTTTTGTCCCAAAATCACTTGTCTTATTAAAGTAGTTGTAGAGAGGATCAGAAACGTTGGACATAAATGTTACATAGAAATCATTGGGCATTGTCAATATCTTCAACACCGATCCAAGAATCAAATTCAGAGTTGTATCCTAGCCACCGAAAAAGTAACTGTTTCCTACCCCTGCGAGTACGAGTCTTTAATATCTTTTCAATTTGATAGATTTCACTATTATTTTTAACCTTTTTAGTTCATAGTCATAAAAGCCGACAAGAATCTCTTCATCTTTGGTATCGTGCAAACGATAAGTTATGGGTTTAGTGTCTAGGATTTTTTGCCACTTTGAAAAGTTCTGTGGACCACAAGTAATTCCCCTTTTCATAAACATTAGTTTTCTATTAATTTGAACAGTATCACCAACATTGAATTTATTTTTCTTCTTGACAATCGTTTCATTGGAATATTGTTTTAAGAAAGGTGTCAATTGTATCATGATCAGACTGATGAACTTCCGTTGGGGTTGAGTTGGACAGTGATCAATGAGGTCGTTGATTATAAATCAACATGATTTTATCTAAATCATGAATAAAAGCCGGTGCATTTTCCAATGTGCAATATCTTAAAATTAAAAGTCGAATAGTTCTTATCAATCGTTCGGCCAATGCAGCCTTTATAGGACTTTGACTATGATAGAGCAGTGTACTATATTTCACTAGTACTTTTGCAACATGGGGATTAACAAATTCACTATCGCGATCCGTTTGAATTTTTTTATACGACTCCTGTTCGAGAATGCTTTCAATGGCCTGAGCAACTTCAACGCCTCTCTTTGACCGCAATGGAATTGCAAATGCATAACGACTATAAAAACTGATTGCAAGTAGAATGTACTTGTACGGTGTATTGTGACGTTGTTGAATCTTATCTAGAGTTACGAGATCTGCTTGCACTATATGCAATGGGAAAAAGGCTTTAGTTTTTCGATAATGTTAGCACGAAGTCTATGATTTCTATGCAGAGTGTAACTTGATTCATTTTGTAGATAGTCTTGTACACTTTTAGTGTACACACCAGTGACTTTGGAAAGAGTGGTGGGAGAACTTAAACTCCCCGCTTCACCAATATTTTCATAAACACCTTTCAGAACTTCAACCATTTTGAACGTAAACACGTAGTGTAACGTCTGCTACTCTTTTGTATACTAGTTGTGGTTGGTGATGGGGGTGATAGTGACATGATACGTTTTTGCTTTTGTCTAGCTATCAAAGGTGTGCTTCTCCTCATTGTCGAGTTTCCACTAGGTGTGCTAGTATTTTCAAAATTGATTTAAAATCTTCTTCTTCTTCTTCATGTTCATATTTTAATGGTGTTGTTGTTGTTGATGACTGCGCATGTTCATTTATTTTTTTTAGAATTTGTATATTGCTAATAAGACTTTTGGGAAGTTTAATGTATTTAGAAAGTTGTATAGATGAGCGTCAAATGATAATAGTCCTTTACGATTTGTAACCATATCATAGATTAAATCAAGTAGATTATAGCTCTTGCCCTGAATTATAATCCCTTTCTCATTGCTAACAACTTGAATATGATCTTGACCACTTTTCATGAGATAAGTTAGGAGTCCTTTACTTTGTTCACGATATGAGTGGGGCATTAGATTTCCAATTTTCAAGATAATTGAATCCAATTCCTCCTTCTTTAATAATGTTCCAATAGCAGCAGCAGCAGAATCCTGAGGAGATGATTCTTTTTTGTGATCAATGCCACTGGCCTTCGCACGATAGGACTTATGTTTATCCACTCGTTGAAGTGCATCTTGAAGTAAAAGCAGTTTTTTACCATCCTCAATATTCTTGTTGTCAATGAATTTACTCAGTTTGTTCTCAAAGTGTTCCACGGGTGAGAGAGCGAGTTCTACTGAAGTCAATTTATATGGTTTTGCCACTCTCTAGAGAAAACTGTTTACAAGTCCTGCAATTATTGGCAGTAAAAGTGTGAAAAAGCTGCCGCCCGCCTGAAGAAGACGTTTCTTTTCAAAATTCTCTCCTTTCTTTTTAGAGGCCAATGTACGTACAATGGAACGATGTTGCTTTGCCTGTTGCTTATCTACTTCTGGCAGTTAGACATTACCCTCGGTCAAATTTAAACAAAGTTCAGATATTAGATTAATGAAGTCATTGTCAATACCATGTTTGAGTATGGCTTTCCTAAGCGAGGGTTTTGAAGTGCTTAGAACTGAAGACAGATGTCTATTTTCATGTAGTTTCTTCAGTGTCATGATAGCAACTAATAGGTCTTTCTAGTGTTCACAGGGAGATATACTGTAATTTCATTGTCAAAATTTCTGTGACTACACGCAAATCCTCGGGTGTATTTTGATTAAGATCCAATAGGATATAGCCGTAGGGTTTATTAGTTGCCTGATTGTATGCTGAGAGCAGGAATTTAGGGGCGCCTGGGTAGATTTGTTTATTGAGAGTTATTAGAGAGCTAGAATCACGAACAACTCTGTAGATGATATAGTAGGTACAGTTCAATGCAAGTGTTCGCATACATTTGCTCTGATGAAAGAGATTGTTTAGAACCAGACTAACGGAAATCTGTTCATGATGAGAGTGAACGGTGAATGATTACAGCATTTCCTGGGACCATTGTTCAATAGATTCAGCCAGATCGTCAATAATCAGCCAAGAGTTTGCTTCAACAAATTTGAAAACATCAAGTCCCTGTATGAATTGTATCTGCACCAATCCCGTCGTGGCAATTGCTTTTATTTTATCTTATGACTCCTGCCAAATACTGTAACAATAGTATTTTTTTTTCGGCTTTTCCACAAACATTTTATCACAATTTTTATTATTTTAGTTAAGAGTGTTGTTTTGCCCGACATTGACGGCCCACACAGAAACGATCTGAATGGTTTTTAAATTGATACATGTTCCCTTCAACAATTCACCTGGAAAACTAACTGTAGACTACATTTGTCTAATGACTAAATAATTTCCCTACTAGTCCGTTCAAGAACAAAATCAATAAAGAATCATATTTCTTGTATTATAAAAAACAGCACTTCACAGAAAACAAAGAAAAATACACTTTTTAAATTTATTTATAAAAAAAATGCACTAGAAAAAGCACTTAAAATAATATCACTTTTCTTTTCAATGCAACATGTATATTTACAAGAGCAAAAAAAATCTGCTCTAAGTAAAAAAAAAAGATAACTTTGTAGTGGCGGTAAGCCCCCCACTGGCGACTGCCCCCCGGGCAACGAATCCCCTCCCCCCCCCCCAAGGACACGAGCCCCCCCCCCCCCCCCAAAGCCTTTGAGTATGGCTTTCCTAAGCGAGGGGTTTGAAGTGCTTAGAACTGAAAATAAATGTCTATTTTCATGTAGTTTCTTCAGTGTCATGATAACAACTAATAGGTCTTTTTAGTGTTCACTGTAATTTCATTGTCAAAAATATCTTTGACTACACACAGAACCTCGGGTGTATTTTGATCAACATCCAATTGAATATAGCCGTAGGGTTTATTAGTTGCCTGATTGTATGCTGAGAGCAGAAATTTAGGGGCGCCGGGGTATATCTGTTTATTGAGAGTTATTAGCGAGCTAGAATCAAGAACAACTCTGTAGATGATATAGTAGTTGCAGTTCAATGCAAGTGTTTGCATAAATTTGCTCTGATGAAAGAGATTGTGTAGAACCAGAGTAACGGAAATCTGTTCATGATGAGAGTGAACCGTGAACAGTTGTAGCATTTTCTGTGACCATTGTTCAATAGATTCAGCCAGATCGTCAAATAATCAGCCAAGAGTTTGGTTGAATAATGGTGAAAACATTAAGTCCCTGTATGAATTGTATCTGCACCAATCCCGTCGTGGCAATTGCTTTTATTTTATCGTATGACTCCTGCCAAATACTGTAACAATAGTAGTTTTTTTTTCGGCTTTTCCACAAACATTTTATCGCAATTTTTAATTATTTTAGTTAGGAGTGTTGTTTTGCCTGACATTGATGGCCCACACAGAAACGATCTAAGTGTGGTGTTTTAAATTGATACATGTTCCCTTCAACAGTTCACCTAGAAAACTAACTGTAGACTATTCATGTCTAATGACTAAATAATTTCCCTATTACTAGTCCGTTCAAGAATAATAATGAGAAGAAGACGAATAAAGAGTCATATTTTCTTTTATTATACACACATAAAAAAGTAACAACAATTAAAAAAATACTACATTGAAAAAAAGCACATTAAACATGAAAAAATACACTTTTTTAATTTATTTATAATAAAAAATACAATATTTACATAGGCACTAGAAAAACACTTTAATAAATACACTTTTTTATTTATTTATAAAAAATACAACATTTTTTAGAATATGCACACACTTAAAATAATATTATCACTTTTATTTACAGCATTTGGTATGGGCCCCCCGGCTGCGGCGGCTAGGAAGCGGGGGGGGGGGGGGGGGGGGGGGGGGGGGGGGGGGGGGGGTTGGGCCACTGCCGTGGGTCAGGAAGTGCCGCGGGAAGGGCGCGGATCGGGAAGCGGGGTATTAAATAGTGGAATTTGATCTGCCTTGCACACGGACACAAACTGAAAATTGCTTGTGATAAAAAAAAGAATTTAAAAACACCCATTACCCCCCCCCCCCCCCCCCCCCCTCCCCAAAAAAAAAAACCTCCCACCCAATTTATACTTTATTTTAAATGAATTTAAGTTAATTTTTCTAGACCGAGTTGTTTTCTGTACTCTACACATTCAACTCGGTCTGAAATTAAATAATGATCGTGTGGTAGTACCTTCACACCATCTTAAAGTACACAGACTTTGTCCGATATGGCCGACATGGCGTTTTTCTCAACTCTAGCTTTTTAGTTTTAAATTATAAAGAGCGAATCGCCATGACTTTCGCTCTTTGGACTAAACCACGTTCCACACAGTTTCTATTCACACTCATGTCAAAATTATTTTTCACAAAGTGTGTAGGTACCCCCTTGCAAACTTGTTTGATATCCTTGTTGTGCGTTTCCACACAGTATACCTTCGGCCCAGGAAACACACCACTGGATATCAGATCGCTACTCGTTTAAGATTTTAGCATTAACAATTGATTTGGGGCCTGGCGTTTCACTAGCTCTGGGTAGAGGGATTCATCCCAATTAGTGTAGTCCATTCGTGAGCTAATGTACTCACCATTTTCCAAATCATTCATTAGATTTCCAGTTTTGAGTTTTAACAGGAGTGAAACTCAAACTCAAACTCAGGAGTTTTAAACAGTAATACACTTGAACTTGTCCCTCAATCGGCCACTGTACCTTGCTTACATTATAATAAAATGACAACACGAGTTTCTTAGATATTTCAGTTATTGCACTTCCGCCTGCAATATTTTTATTTAAAACAATTTTTCTTTTCTTGCGACATAGGAGCACCATATCAGAGTCTATGATTGTGAACGATGTGAAGTTTGGATCCGCAATGATTCGAGAACAATCTTTAGGGTTGGTTACAATGTCACAACGACTTCTGTTTCGTAAGCTTTCGCACATTTTACCGAAAGCTGAGTTCAAAATGAGCTTATAGACTTCTTTTCAACTTTCGTTTTCGCTTGTGAACGCTTACTGACAAAGGTGTCAATAAACGTTTTCATGTAAGGCTTTTGATCAAATTGGAGGGCTCTATGAATCTTTGTGACCTTGAAACCATTGGACACCATCCATTTCAATAGCACGTGATGAACAACGATATTCTGTTTCGGGTTGAGGTCGGCAATTAGTTTTTTTGTTTTGAAAGTACCCAGTGCATACTCTCCCATCCTCTACTAAAGATAAATTGTAGGGGCTCCAGAGAGTCCTACCCACGGTCTATGAACAACGATATTCTGTTTCGGGTCTGTAGGTCCCTACCCAGGTCGGCAATTATTTATGTTTGAAAAACAAAATCGTTTACCGAGTCATACCGGATTTCCATGGGTATTTCACCGTCAATTTAAAAAAAACCATCCCTGTGCCCCATTCTCCTTAACACTAGCAATGTCAGGGAATTCGAAGCACACGGATTGTCAAGCCATTTATAATTGCCACACGGCAAACAGTAGTGAGACATTGCCGATGGGTAAAGAGAATTCATATCCAAAAAAACTGTGTCTGACTTTTCATCCCGGTATACCTTGTCGTCGGTGTGCTGTCCGGTCGGATCAGTTTTCATGATACGGTCCCCGTGAAAAAATATACCCACCCCTCTTTGATCTCTCTAGAAACAGATGCTGATCCACTGGCAATCAGACCTATTTCTTCTTTGCTGATTTTAGGTATCAAGTCCATCACCAGATGAGAAGCGGAAAAATAATAACCTAAATCCAACCGAAATTCCCCATAGATTTTATCCGTATTTTGCACACAATGTCCAGAAGAGTGAGTACGTCACTGGCCAAGTATAGTTTACAATAATCCCACCCATTTTTACATCCACCCTTTGCCCAAACCCTCTTAGCAAATTCGTAGTCGCTAGTGGTGCACTCACTCTCAGTAAGAGAGTTGTAAAAAGCTCCAATGGGCGGTAACGACACTTCATCTAGCCTCGAGCCAGAGTTGTAATAATTATATGGATATATACCCTTACACGTTAATAAATCATACATTTCATCATCGGGAAGAGCTGTTTGAGGAGGGGGAAGCTATCAAAATTGTCGCTTCTCTGTACCTGAATCAATTGACTTAAAGATTTGGGGAAGAAGCTGAAGGAGTCTAAAAAACGGATTTTATTCAGGCACGTGTTACCCTTGTTAACTGTTTTCCACATGAATTCTATCAGCAGTAACTTCTCCGATGATTTTATGATTTTATATGAAAAAGAACCATCTATCCATGCGTCATCTACAACTCCACCCTTGGCAATGCGGGCCAACGCCAGTAGAACAAACTTTAAGTCATAATTGGAATTGTACATAAAAGCTGCTACGAAATATTGCTGTCTAAAGTTGAAATTGCACGACTGATGTGCTACCCCCCTAAAGTTGCTCCCCTCCGATGTAATTTCCTACCACAAATGATCATGGTCGATCACCTTCCTCCTCCCCTCATTCCCAACACAATCATCAAATTCTCCCTTGAATCCCCACACATTTTACGATTTTTAATGGCCAATCTGTCATCTGGTGATAGGAGCACGGGATAGTTTGTGTAACAAAGGCGCGAAATCGCACCGTTCGCTGTTTTGATTAGACTGACCAATGCCGAGCGCATACAGTCTTCGCCGTCACCCAACATCTCAACTACATCCAGCACTTGCATGGTATTATTGGAATCTCGTTGCGCGTGAGCGTAAGAGACCGCTATGGCTTCATGTATTTTAACACGATTTGAATTTGACGAATCGTACACGTCTGTGAGTTTCGTTTCTCAGTCCAAAGCGATCTTATTGCTTTGCAGGAGGGTGTTTTGGAAATTTTTAAAACGTAAGATCGCTCTTTCTCCGCTTACCGTCTCCACAGCCTGGTATCCATGACGTTTACAGAGTTTCATGTGATGCTTTAACTTTAAATCAGAGCTAAGTCTTGAGAGGCATGTTGGACAGTAATAACACACATTCCCCTTTTTACCCTCCCCCAAAACCCAACTAATATCGGTAATTGGATTAAAATGTCCAATTGAATCGGGGTCTGTGGGTGGAGTGTATAGAAGCCAAACCCAATGTTCCACTAATTCAATTGAAGGAGCCCTCACTGGAAATAATACGCCCTTCTTATCGGAACGGTGACCTTCCTCAATTTCTGTTTCATACTGTAACACCGTGACACCAATCTTTAAATATGCATTAGCCCGCTCAAAAATATCTATTCCTTTTAGTGTCACGGGAAATTGACCATTTAAACAATTAAAATCTACTATGGGGTACTTTGAGCCCTCCCTACCATTAACTGCCATTTCATTCAACTTTTTCTTAGATGCATTATCGTGCAGAGGTCTGTATGCGGCAATTAAAAATGCATACTTGAAACAATGTAGCCTCGCATCGAAACGGATTCGTTGTACCCCTGACATTCCACTAAATCTGAATGATATTTTAATTCAATATTCCTCGCTCCCCCTCTTAAAATAAAATCATTTTTAAATCTACAAATATTACCATTTAAATTTTCAATAAATAAAACCACCGACCCACTACCCCCCTCGCTATAACTTTCCCACTTAGTTTTAATGCTATTAACCCAATTTAGAAAAAAAACTCCTCATAATTTGATTAATGCGGACGAATTGCCAACATCTCTGCGTGCAAGTATTTTGAATACAGCTCGTTCGCATTTTCATTAAAAAATATTTTTAGTGCTATTGAAGCTTTTAAACTGACCCCCACACCACACCCCCATCTGTTATTCAAGAATGGCTCGAATCTTATTAGTATATAAATATGTAATGGCATGGGGATCTTTTATTATATCCCCCGAGACTAGAGAGTTAAAGGGGTCACCGAATTTGGCGCTGTAGACCTTTGTGTGGTGCAAGGCAGAGTTGGAAAGAAAAAAATCTGGAAGAGAGGATACTTGTGCTGTTGTTGTATCATTATTTCTACTACTACTAGTTGTATCATTAACCAGAATGGTGGAGGTGACATAGAATTGTCAGTAGCACCGCCCCCAGTCTGTTCAATTGCAATGGACGGTCAGATATTATGTTTTACAGGGTGTTTGGGGATAGCTGATCAAGCCAGCCTGTATTGTCCTGTGACGGAATTTCTTTATGAGGACCCGGTTTAGATGCACTACTAACACCACCTAAATGCTCTCTCGTAAATCTATCTGTCCATTCCAGATCCTCCACCATGTCAATGTCACAAGTTAAATCGTCTAGGCTGACCATGTCCCCCAAAACAATCATTTAGAAAACCCCTATGCCATTCCATATTTTCTAGAACTAATGTAGGTTCATCTCTAAACTCCATTGGTGGTGGTAGAATTGGTTAAGGTCCACTAAATGTTGATCTTTCATGAACCAATGAAGATGGCGCTGCTAATTCATTAATCTTTAGAAAAAGGTTTATTTTCCATGTGAAATAACCATTATTTTATAAAGTTGAAAAACCATATTCATTTTTCACCCCACCCACAAAGCTCAATTTCACCCTCCTAGAATTATTTAAGCTAAATACTTGCCCCTATCCCCACCCCCAGGAAGTTCAGAAAGACGCAATACCCTATTTATGCTGAAGCATTTCTAGTCGTATGTTTACCAGGATATTGAATAAGTACCATTTTTCACACCACCCACAAAACTCAATTTCTCCTTCCTAGAATTATTTATGTAAATACTTGCCCCCACCCCCATCTTCAGAAAGTTCAAAAAGACGCAATACCCTATTTATGCTGAAGCATTTCTAGTCGTATGTTTACCAGGATATTGAATAAGTACCATTTTTCACCCCATCCACAAAACTCAATTTCCCCTCCTAGAATTATTTTAGTAAATACTTGCCTCCATCCCCCTCCCCGGAAAGTTCAGAAAGACACAATATCCTTATTTTTGCTGAAGCATTTCTAGTCGTATGTTTACCAGGATATTGAATAAGTACCATTTTTCACCCCCCCCCTCAGAAGTTAATCCTCAGAACTCCCTCGGAATTAATATTATAGCACAAATAACATTTTAATGTCTCTGACATACATACACACACTTTTACATTGTTGAAAAATGACGAAAAGAAAAGACTAAAAAAAAATTGGAAAGAAATAGGTTGATATTTCTAACACCATGTAGAAAGAAAAGGTAAAAATTCTCAAATTTCCAAATTCAGACTGTCCTTGTGTGCAGGATGGTCCTGACAAAGCATGATGGGGGATAGATGAGGCAGAGTCGTCCGTTTCTTGCATAGATGTGGCGGCGATGTCACTGGCTTGTACAGATGAGCCATCGGGAATCACCATCCTGTGAGCAGCCACCCATTCTCTTTTCGGTTTTTGACCAGACTGTATTCGCGTGATCCTGGATGGCTCAGCTATCTCCAGTTGTTGCATTGGAGTATCGCCATTAGCCTTAGCTCTCTTTTGGGGGGAGAGTAACTGCAGGAATCCTCCTCCTTAAAAAGAAGACAAGATTTAGTATGGAAAAACGATTCCCATTTTTACAGAAGAAAAAATTAGTACCCCTCGCTGCATCAAATCCGATACAATGATTTAAAATATAGATCTAAAAATATTCAGCTATAAATATGATATAATTAAAAGCTAACTAAACACTAAACTTCAGTGTTGCGTGTCAGAATGAGCACATTAGTTTTTCTAGTCAAAGGGTATATGTGTCTGCACAAACAATCCCCCCCTCCCCTTGCTTTCCATGCCACGAAATAGTTTGTTTTTTCACCTCACAACGAAGGTGTTACAATTGAGACATTGCTCCCCTCCTTCGCCTTGTATTTTTGTAAAACCCTCTTAATCATCAAATACACTTGAAAATAGAATATCTCGTCTAATTAGGCTAGAATACAATCTCTATCTCTTTCTTCAAAGCGTTTAGAATTACACATTTCCATCCTTGGTTTTCTTAATCCAGATAAGGCGCATGCCAATGTTGTCTTGAAATCGGCCCTCTTGGTAACAGAATTATAAACACAGATGGTTTTGGACCGGAAAAAGATTTTTAATAATGGGAAAAAATGATAATAGAAAAAATGAGATTTTGAAGGAAAAGAACTAAATCTAATGAATTAAACTCGTAAACAGAGGAGGGGAGGAGGGATTTTATTTAAATAATAGAAAAAAGTGCGTACTTTACGTTTTCTAGCGACTATACTCATCATATTGTAGGGTATGTATTGTTGGGGGGAGGGTATGCCCCCCTGAAATTTGAATTTACTGGAGAGATGGTAAAATTATTCTATTTGGATATAAATTAAGAAATTTAATAAGCTGTACTCACATTGTAAATTGATGTATCCATTGCTTCAATGTCAATAAATTTAATGTATTATCCATGGTATGTTAAATCATTATGGAAATTTAATTGTAAGGTATGGCCATTATATACACATTCTCAAGGACGAATAAAAAATCACTCCTTTTATTTGTAACCAATCACAAATCAAGTTATCGTATATTGAGTAACCTCCGCTGTCTCTGATTGGCCCCTAAAAACGGATGTTGCCCCAAAAACCACTCTGGTTGTGTTATATAATCTCGACTATACTCTCAAAACATGTTGGACCACTTTATAGCTTGCCAGCTTTTTTTGCAATGTCCACTTGAAGCTACGCTGCACATTCTTGTACAGTTTGATATCAATAACAAAAGCCCAGTCTGATTATCATATACAACCTTTACATATAGTTTCAAAACGTGTTTGACCACTTTATAGGTTGCCAGCTTTTTACAATGTCCAGGTAAAGCTACGCTGCACATTCTTGTACATACTAGAGATAAGACAAATTACGCAAGCACCCGTCAAATCTGCACTCGTCAAATCTTATATATGCTCACTACTGAAAAACTCCTCGGTCAAACTGCTTCATTTATGAAGCGTTCTCGGGGGGGGGGGGGGGGGGAGGGGGGAGTTTTTCTCATCCGGCTGAATTAAATAGTAAGCTAAGTTAAGCTACTGGGCTCATACCCCAATGATAGAAAAATCTCTTTAAATGATTAAATGATTATGCTTATTTTTTACTACATCCTTATGGTATCTACCACTTCTGATCAGGTTTGTGGGTTAGAATAGAAATAAATTTCTTTGAGATTTATCCCTATTATAATTGAAGAAAGAAAGAAAAATAGACTAAAATATTTTTTAATTCAATCGGTAACCTCAGTGATCCTTTTAGCAAGTACACTAAATCAATCATTTTCATTTTTAATACCCCTTGCCTAATTAATTAAGATCGGAGCAGCCCCGTTTCACATGTGAATGGTGAGTATTTCCAAGTCTATATAATGGAAGATCTTAGCCCTCTTAATAACTTTTCAAAAAATTGGACCTCTTCTAGGGCTAATTATAACCCAGTTTACAAGCTCCTTTTGTATCCTTGTCAGAACGATTGTCGGAGGGCTACGGGGTGTTAGCTATTCCAATCTCCGCCTAATTATATCTTTTTCCTCTATTAGACATTTATCATCGCTTATGATTAATACAATCAGATTTTTTTTAGTATCAACTTATTATGTCACTTACTTAATTATTCTTTGTCTTGTAGCAGCCCTATTACGCAGAGGCGGCTATTCTCTCTAACTCAGATATGCGATAACACCAGACTAACTTATAAGACTTCAATTTCATTCGGTCTCCTCTCTTTGGCCGGGCTCCCTCCTTTCCTAGGGTTTTTTTATAAAACGAATATCTCTAGAAATAAACATCTTATCCCCCTTTATTATCTTGGCTCTTGTTTCATCTTCATGTCTCTCAGTCTATTTTTATTTAAAAATTGCTATGAGTTTTCTTCTGTTTCCATCAGAAATAAAGTCTAGAAACATAGAAGTTCTGGCGGTTTTATCAATAAGATTTAATGTCTTACTTCCCCTGTTATTTTTGTAAAGCTTCAAGCGAACTAAACTACCAGCCTTCAAAGCCGGAAATAGAAAATTCTTAAGCCTTAATTCTTTTACGTCTTGCTTAGACGAAGGTGTTATCTACATAATTACAGTATCAACGTAATCCTTTTTATCAGGCACCTCGTCCCCGTATATTATATATGAAATGTAAATTTCTTTTCTCTTTAGGAATCAAAATCCTACGTGCACAAAACACCTATATATATGTATACATGCTTTACTGATTAATGATAATTGTAAAAAATCAGAACCAATAAGCCTAGGGATTAGTAGGGAGCCATGTATTACTCCCAGTCGACACCACTGCTGCCATCTACAATTGAGTCTAACGCTGACAGGCTCTAATTTATTCAAGGATTATTGATCGAGTCTAAAGGGATCAATGCCCCCTTTTTCAAGGTCGATTTATTTGTTGTTTCTAGGTGTAACGACTCCAGGTGCGAAGTTTGCACATGCTCATTGACGGGAACAATGAATTGATCGACTCGAGGGGAAGTGGATTTCTGAGAAATTGATTACATAAGCAAAGACGTTGAATTATTGATCCACGAAAGGGGAATTTATTTGTTGTTTCTAAGGAGAATTATTGATCCATTAAAGAGATCATTTTTTCCCAAGGTCACCGGATCAAAATCTTGAGATACCAATTTTGTTCAGCATAGTCGAAAAGTATAATAACTATTTATTTGAGGACGAATTAATTCCCCACAGTCTCCAGGGAAAACGGCTGCAAGTTATTAACTTTGCCAATTGTTTACATATAGGATTGGTTATTAGGAAGTATATAGACATTTTCAGGAGGGATTTTTCCGCTGGAGGTGAGGGTGGGTCAGAGGGAGGGAGTTACGTGGTAGGATCTTTCCATGGAGGCATTTTTCATGGGGGAAGAGAATTTCCATGAAGAAGGGGATGGAATTCCCAGCATTATTTATAAAACAACCAGAAATTAAATAAGAAAACAAGTTTTTTTCAACTGAAAGTAAGGAGCAACATTAAAACTTAAAACAAACAAAAACATTGCGTATATAAGAGGGTATGCCTCTCCTCAATAGCCCGCTCTTATGATAAATTTTTTTAACTTTTGAAAGAGGTTATTATCATAGGCAACGCAATCGCGCTGCCTAAGTAAACAACGCTATTGGCACAATCTATTATTATTTTTTCCTTTAGACCAGGGCACTTCGTATCGAAGGAGTTGTCATAGAAAAGGACCCATTCAATTGGAAATTGGAGTGGCTTGTGCCCTTTTAAATAGTCAAAATTGATTGGACGTCAACTAACACCCCTTCCATGCCCACCATTTCCCCAAACACATCCAATCAAAATTTTGAAATAGCTATTTTGTTCAGCCTAGTTGATTTCCAGATAGAAATTATGTTTTTGAGGAGGACATTCCTCCCACAGCCCTTAGGGCAAAGGCTGTAATTTATGCCCTGGGAGCATATAAGCTTTATATAGAAAGCTTTGTTTGTAGAAACTTCAAAAAGGGTTCATTCGATTGGAAATTCAAAGGGCTAGTGTCCTTTTTAAAATAGTCGAAAGTGACTGGAGGGCAACTAACCCCCTCTCACGCCCACCTTTTCCCCAAACACATCCAATCAAAATTTTGAGATGGCCATTTTGTTCAACGTAGGTGAAAGATCTGGAAATTAGGTTTTTGAGGATGACAACCCTCCCCCACAGCCCTCATGGCAAGGGTTGTAATTTGTGCCCCTGATGCATAAAAGGTTTTTATAGAAAACCTTGTCGTAAAAACTTCAAAAAGGGCTCGTTTGATTGAAAATCGAAATGGCTAGAGCCCTTTTTAATAGTCAAAAGTGATTGGAAGGGAACTAACGCCCCTTCCACCCCCACCATTTATACAAACACATCCAATCAAAATTTTGAGATAGCCATTTTATTTAAAGTAGTTGAAAGGTGCGAAAATATCTTTGAGAATGACACTCCCCCTACAGACCTCAGGGTAAGGGTTGTAAGTTATTCCCTGGGGGAATATAAAGTTTTTATTGAAAGCTTTGTCATAGAAACTTGAAAAAGGCTCTTTCAGTTGAAAACTCAAAGGGCTAGTGCCCTTTTTAGTAGTCAAAAGTGACTGGAAGGGAACTAACCCCCCTCTCAGGCCGAACTTTTCTCCAAACACATCCAATCAAAATTTTTCGATAGCCATTTTGTTCAACGTTGTTAAAAACTTTAGAAATTGGATCTTTGAGTATAGTAACCCCCTTTGAGCCCTCAGGGCAAGGGTTGCAAGTTACTCCCTGGGGACATATAAGGCTTTTATAGATAGCTATGTTGTAGAAACTTCAAAAAGGGCTCATTCGATTGGAAATTAGAAGGGCTTGTGCCCTTTTTAATATTCGAAAGTGATTAGAGGTTAGCGAACACCCCTCTTACACCCACCATTTCCCCAATCACATCCAATGAATATTTTGAGACAGCCATTTTGTTCGACATAGTCAAAAAGTCCGGAAATTATGTTTTTGATATGTATTTTTCTCACAGCTCTACTTTTTAAACAATAAAATACTTTAGCGCCAAGATCGAGGCGTTGAGGAGTGGCAGTCCCTTTCATACACGGAATAATTAGTGTTTGTTTTAAGTTATAAAGTCGCTCCCTACTTTTAGTTAAAAAAAAACTTGTATTTTTAATTTAATCATAAAAAGGCTCGGCCTCATCGAGATGTATGTTAGTAGTGGTATCAATAAAGAAAGCAATTATTTTCATTTTTCTCTCTGTCTGTTATTAAGAAAAATATTATTATTCCATGCTTTTTATTTCTTCTTCTCTTTTTTCACTCTTAGTATTTTTATTTTCCTGTTTTGGGGAAATGTTTTTTTTAATTACCTAAAACTAATCAAATACTTTAGAGGCTTAGCATCGCTCGTAAGTTTTATATCTAATGATTTAATGGCCAATTATTCATTGAAAGACTGTCTTAGCCGAGTGGTTAGCACGCGAGACTTGAAATCCTTTGTACGTCAAGACAGGGATTCAAGTCCAGGTGTCACTGGTTATTTGTTATGGAACGGGAGTCAGTAGCGTGACTCTGTAACCTCAGCCAGAGTTGACTCTGCTCTAAATGGGTACCTGGTGAAATCTGAGGAAGGTAAACAGGAAGGGTTTGCGAAAGCACAGAATGGCTGACCCCCAACCCACTGTTATATGTCCTGGCTGAAGGGTCATGAAATGGAAATCAGCATCGACGGTAGGGACTGTGAATTCAAGTGCCGTATTCTTTATCTTATCTCTTTGATTTCTTAATTTGTCAATGCTATAAATTGTTTGTTGAACACCAGAATGCATTTTTTTTCACAAAGGAACATACATGGAAGAATCTTAGTCCATATCTCCTATTCATGCGATTTTTACCCTAACTTTCAACATTTTGTACATAATTTGCCAGATTTTTAGTCTTTAAATCATTTGTTTCAAATTTCGCACCCAACTGATCGAAATGAACTAAATTCTTGAGTTTTTACCTGGGACAACATAATTTTGAGTAAACCAATTGTTTGAGTAACAGCGTTGATTACCAAAAATGAGAAAAGGATCTCCAGAAATCTTTAATATTTAGAGCCTCCAGAATCACTTATGTTCCAATAATATTCCCTGATTTTCAAGTGTTTTTTATAATAGGAAACCATTAGCAGAGAATTTTTATTTAAGGTCTTCGTAGAACTGCCACGCAATGGTTCCGGCTTAATCTTTCCAGACTGTGTTATTGCTAAGCGATGTGAGGGATGCTGGGGATCAAGCGGCTCTAGCACTGCTGTGAAAACGAGTACTAAGAATTTCCAGGTGAGAAATGTTTACGTGCGTCTCTTCTACAAGAGACACACTATATTTGAAGTATATTTGAATTTACATGTGTCTCTTTGTCTCTAGTAAAAAAACAACAACAAGCAAATCTAATAAAATCAGCAAACCTTTTCAAAAAATTACAAAAAAAAGTCAGAGATTCCTGACTTTTTTTTATAATAAGGGAGCTGATGTGTTCCCCCTCTGTGGGGAACACATTAGCCCCCTTATGCCCTTTTCTCCCAAATGCATACAATAAAAATTTTGAGATAGCTGATTTTTCAAAATAGTCCAAAGGGAAAATAACCAAACTTCCAGGGCTGACAAAAAAACCCTACGGCTCTCTGGCCAAAGGTTGTAAGCTTAGCAAGTTGCCCATGGTTAATATATAAGATTTTAGGGGACGGGGTCGTAAGAGCTTCGGAGAGGGTTCATTGCTTGGAAATTGAAAGTTCAAGTAACTTTTTGAGGGTCCTAAGTCATCATAGGGAAGCCAGGCTTCCCCCCATGCCCCTTTCCCCTAAGTAAATCCGATCAAAATTGAAGATGGATATTTTATTCGAAATAGTCAGAAAGTCCAATAATTACGCTTCAAGGATTGAAACCCCAGCCTAGCCCTTGGAACAAGGGATATGAGTTGTGAAAGTTGTGTGTTGTTAATATGTATGGGTTTTCACAGAAAGGAAGGTCGTATAAACTTTCGATGAGGCTCATTCGATTGGAAATCGAACATTTAATGCTCTTTAATAAGAGTCAAAAATGATCGAAGGATAACCAGCTCCCCCTCACACCAATTTTTCCTCAAATACATCAGATCAAATTAAGTTTTTTTTGCATAATATGTTCCTTGCATAAAGAAGGGAAGACTTTTGGGATCAAAGAATTGTCTCAAATTCGATTTTGTACGATCCAGACTTCCGCAAGACAAAACATTATCACGTTTCTAATGCAGATCAGTATAAAGCTTTTATTGAAAATTAGCTTTTTGAATTAATTGGGTTTGCTTCTGGAAATATCTCTTAGAAGAACAAAAATAATTCTGACTAAAACATCTTTAATGTCAGGAAGCAAATTTACTAGTGTTCAGAACTTCGGATGTATACCTTCAAATTTAATGACGTGTACACATTTAAAATAAGCTTGAAAAGAAGATTGTTTTTATGTTACTACTAAAATTCTTTTTCTTAGAGTCTCAGTTACTATTGGCGTGACTCTACTTATTTTTTGTTATCTTGAACCGTTTGATCAACCGTCAAATTTCATATATAAAGTTGCTGTGCTTGATTTTAGGACAGTCACGCTGTGAACTCACAGGAATTTAAAGCTAAACATTTTATTATTTAGGAGCATCTTCCAAAGCGTAAGAATGGTTTTGAGTCACAGAGGCACCAGGTGTCTGTATATGATAATATGAGATGGGAAGAACTATCATAGGTAGCGCGCTAGCGCTGCCTAAGTAAAGAACAATGTGAGCACAATGTGTTTTTCTTTCTTCAGCTGGGCACTTCGTATCGAACGAGTTGTCGTAAAAAAACTTCGAAAAGGCTTATTGGATTAGAAATTTGAAGAGCTAGTACCCTTTTAATAGTCAAAAGTGATTGGATGGCAACCAGCCCCCTCCCCAACGCCCATCATTCCCCCAAAAACATCCAATAAAAATTTTGAGATAGCCATTTGTTCAGCGTAGTTAATTTCCTGATAGAAAATATGTTTTTAGGAGGACACTCCACCACAACCCTCAGGGCAAGGTTTTTTAAGTTATGCCCTGGGGGCATATAAGTTTTTATAGAAGTTTTTGTCGTAGAAACTTCAAAAAGGCTCATTCGATTGGAAATTCAAAGGGCTAGTGCCCTTTTTAATAGTCAAAAGTGATTAGATGGCAACTAGCCCCCCCCCACGCCCATCATTCCCCCAAACACATCCAATGAAAATTTTGAGATAGCCATTTTTATTCAGCGTAGTTGATTTCCAGATAGAAAATATGTTTTTCAGGAGGACACTCCCCACAACCCTCAGGGCAAACGTTTTAATAAATGCCCTTTGGGCCTATAAGGTGTTTATAGAAGGGGTCGTCGTAGAAACTTCAAAAGGGGCTGATTCGATTGGAAATTGAGAGTTCTAGTGCCCTTTTTAATAGTCGAAAGCGATTAGAGGGCAATTATCCCCCCACGCCAATCATTCCCCCAAACACGTCCAATCAAAATTTTGAGATAGCCATTTCGTCAGCGTAGTTGATTTCAAGATAGAAAATATGTTTTTTGAGGAGGAAACTCCCCCAAAACCCTCAGGGCAAGGTTTTAAGTTATGCCCTGGGGGCATATAAGGTTTATAACGGGACGCGTTGTCGTAGAAACTTCAAAACAGGCTCATTCGATTGGAAATTCGAAGAGCTAGTACCCTTTTTAATACTTGAAAGTGATTGGAGGGCAATTAGCCCCCCCCCCACATCCATCATTACCCCAAACATATCCAATCAACATTTTCAGATAGCTATTTTGTTCAGCCTAGTCACTCCCCCACAACCCTCAGGGCAAGGGTTTTAAGTTATACCCTGGGGGCATATAAGGTTTCTATAGAAGGTGTTGTCGTAAAAACTTCATAACAGGCTCATTCGATTTGCGATTCGAAGGGCTAGTAACCTTTTTCATAGTTGAAAGTGGTTGGAGGGCAACTAGCCCCCCCACGCCTATCATTCCCCGAAACATATCCAATCAAAATTTTGAGGTAGCCATTTTGTTCAGCTTAGTTGATTTCCAGATAAAAAAAAATATGTTTTTGAGGAGGACACTCCCCCACAACCCTCAGGGCAAGGTTTTTAAGTTATGCCCTGGGGGCATATAAGGTTTTTATAGAAGGAACTGTCGTAGAAACTTCAAAAAAGGCTCATTCGATTGGAAATTAAAAGAGTTAGTGCCATTTTTAAAAGTCAAATGTGATTGGAGGGCAACTAGCCCCCCCCCCTCACGCCTATCATTTCCCCAAACACATCCAATCAAAATTTTGAACTAGCCATTTTGTTCAGCGTAGTTTATTTCCAGACTGAAATTATGTTTTTGAGGGGGACAGTCTCCCACAACCCTCAGGGCAAGGGTTTTAAGTTATGCCCTGGGGTCATATAAGGTTTTTATAGAAGGAGTTGTCGTAGAAACTTCAAAAATGGCTCATTCGATTGGAAATTCAAAGGGCTAGTGCCCTTTTTAATAGTCGAAAGTGATTAGAGGGCAACTAGCCTCCCCCGCCCTTCATTCCCCGAAACGCATCCAATCAAAATTTTGAGATTGCCATTTTGTTCAGCGTAGTTGATTTCGAGATAGAAAATATGTTTTTCAGGAGGACACTCCCCGAAAACCCTCAGGGTAAAGTTTTTAAGTTATGCCCTGGGGGCATATAAAATTTTTATACAAGGTGTTGTCCTAGAAACTTCAAAAAAGGCTCATTCTATTGAAAATTCAAAGGGCTAGTGCCCTTTTTAATAGTCAAAAGTGATTGGAGGGCAGCTAGCCCCCCCCCCCAAGCCCATCATTCCCCAAACACATCAAATCAAAATTTTGAGATAGCCCTTTTGTTCATCGTAGTTGATTTCCGGATAGAAAATAGGTTTTTCAGGAGGATACTCCCCTACAAACCGCAGGGCAAAACGTTTTTAAGTTATGCCCTACGGGCATATAATGTTTTTTATAGAAGGGGTCATCGTAGAAACTTCAAACGGGGGCTCATTCGATTGAAAATTGAGAGTTCTATTGCCCTTTTCAATAGTCAAAAGTGATTGGAGGGCAATTAGCCCCCCCCGCACGCCCATCATTCCCCCAAACACATTCAATTAAAATTTTGAGATAGCCATTTTGTTCAGCGTAGTTGATTTCCAGATAGAAAATATGTTTTTTAGGAGGACACTCCCCCACAACCCTCAGGGCTTGGGTTTAAGTTATACCTTGGGGGCATATAAGGTTTTTATAGAAGGTGTAGTCGTAGAAACTTTAAAAAAGGCTCATTCGATTAGAAATTCAAAGGGCTAGTGCCCTTTTCAATAGTCTAAAGTGATTGGAGGGCAACTAGCCCCCCACGCCCATCATTCCCCCAAACAAACATATCCAATCAAAATTTTGAGATAGTCATTTGTTCAGCGTAGTCACTCCCCCAGAGCCCTCAGGGCAAGGGTTTTAAGTTATTCCCTGGGGGCGTATAAGGTTTTTATAGAAGGCAATGTCATTGAACTTCATAACAGGCTCATTCGATTGGAATTTGAAAGGCTCGTACCCTTTTTAATAGTCACAAGTGATTGGAGGGCAACTGGCCCCCCCACGCACATCATTCCCCGAAACACATCCAATCAAAATTTTTAGATAGTCATTTTGCTCAGCGTAGTTGATTTCCAGATAGAAAATATGTTTTTTGAGGAGGACACTCCCCCACAACCCTCAGGGCAAGGGTTTTACGTTATGCCCTGGGAGCCTATAAGGTTTTTATAGAAGGCGTTGTCGTAAAAACTACAAAAAGACTCATTTGATTGGAAATTAATAGGATTTGTGCCATTTTTAATAGTCAAAAGTGATTGGAGGGCAACTAGCCCCCTCCCCCCTCACGCTCATCATCATTTTCCCAAACATATCCAATCAAAATTTTGAAATAGCCATTTTGTTCAGCGTAGTTGATTTCCAGATAGAAAATAAGTTTTTGAGGAGGAAAATCTCTCACAACACTCGGGGCAAGGGTTTTAAGTTATGCCCTGGGGGCATATAAGATTTTTATAGAAGGAGTTGTCGTAGATAGTTCAAAAAAGGCTCTTTCGATTGGAAATTCAAAGGGCTAGTGCCTTTTTTAATAGTCGAAATTGATTGGAGGGTAACTAGCCCCACCCTACGCCTATCATTTCCCCAAACAAATCCAATCAAAATTTTGAGATTTTGTTCAGCGTAGTTGATTTCAAGATAGAAATATATTTTTGAGGAGGACACTCCTCCACAGCCCTCAGAGCAAGGCTTTTAAGGTTTTTAAAGAAGGCGTTGTCGTTGAAGCTTCAAAAAAAGCTCATTCGATTTTTAAATTCAAAGGGCTAATGCCCTTTTTAATATTTGACAGTGATTGGAGGGCAACTAGCCCCCCCCCTCCCACACCCATCATTCCCTCAAAAACGTCCAATAAAAATTTTGAGATAGCCATTTTGTTCAGCGTAGTTGATTTCCAGATAAAAAATATATTCTTGAGGAGGGAAGTCCCCCACAACCCTCAAGGCAAGGATTCAAGTTTATGCCCTGGAGGTGTATAAGGTTTTTATTGAAATCTTTGTCGTAGAAACTTGAAAAAGGGCTAATTCGATTTGAAATTAAAAGGGATAGTACCCTTTTTATAGTCGAAAGTGATTTGAAGGCAATTAACCCCCCCCCCCCCCCTCCCCTCACGCCCACTTTTCTCCAAACCAATCCAATCAAAATTTTCGATAGCCATTTTTATTTCAACGTAGTTGAAAGTTTTGGAAATTAGGTCCTTAAGGATGACAACCTCTCCCCCACAGCCCTCTGGGGGTAGTAAGAGTATATAAGATTTGAAGAGTGCAGATTTGACGGGTGCTTGCGTAATTTGTCTTATCTCTAGCATGTACATGAATATACAGTACAGTTTTTCACGTGCACATTGCAAAAAAGCGAGCAAATCTTTTATGCATATAAAGTGGTCAAACAGGTTTCGAGAGTATGGTTGTGATTGTATAAGACAATCAGACTGTTTTTTTTTTGCTATTGATATCAATTTCACAAGAACATGCACTACAGTTTCACGTGGACATTTTAAAAAGCTGGCAAACCTATAAAGTGGTCAAACATGTTTTGAGAGTATAATCGTTTTTTTTAATAGAAAACTAGAGATTTTCAAATTGCGTATTTAGGAATGATTTCGTAGGAAAAGCTGTCTATCACCCATGCGTTATCCACTGTTCCATTTCTTTGAAGTATGTGCTATCAAGAGCGGTTTCTGATTTTTTTGGACAATTGCCTTTAGCCAAGTATAGTTTGATATCAATGTGTCGGTAGATAGCATTTGCGAATTGGATCCTATGAAGGAGGAGAAAAAAAGGGTTTAGAATTTGCGAATTGGACTATAGGAACGATATTAATTGAATAATAGGGGAAAAAACACTTTGGATGCTACAATCAGAATTGTTTGATTGACATTTGCAAAAAGGGTTAAGGGATTCGCGAATTGGACTGTAAGAACGATCTTATTTGAATAATAGGAAAAAAACAGAGCTAGATAGCATTCGCGAATTGGATCGTATGAAAGTGGAGAAAAAAAGAGTTAAACTGATTAGCAGTTAAGGTAACCCCGAAGGGGCCTGTTAACTCAGGCAATTTGTTATAAATTTGAGACAACATCAATCTATGAAAATGGTTAATGATGATAGAATGACATTGTGATTTGACCTAGCTTTACCTCTCCGATGTGTTCTGTATAATACACAAGTGGTGTTTGAAACAGTGTTGTCAATTTAAAATAGGGTCTAACCTTATAGTATACTAAAAAGATGATAATAAGAGAGATGTAGATGGCAAGAAAATAATTTTAATAATGAAATTCAGAACAAACTATAGAAATCCTTGCAAATCAAGTAGTAAGGTGTGTGTGAGTACGAATCATCAAGGATCATAAGCACCAATGACCCTAACCAGCAGAGACATCAACCCCCCAAAGATCCTCTACCACCAAACTCGAAGGGCACCCCCCCCCCTCCAACTTTTTGGCCCCCTCTCCCCATTTTGTTGGAGTTTTTTTTTATTTCTTTTTTGAATTTTTTTTATAATTTTTTTAACATGATATATTTTTTCAACTTTTTTTTTTAATGTCTTCGGATGAGATGAAACATACTTAAAGCAAACAAAAAAAATCACTTTACTGAAAAAATACAAATGTATGTGCATGGTCAGTTTAGTATACATACACTGATATTTAGTAATTAAAATGTTAATTATTTGATTTATTAAAGTTATAAAAGTGAAAACATATATATTTCTTCATTAAAGTGCAAATTTTGTTCTGGTCTTGGGAAGGCATAGGGGTTTTGCGCCCAACTTATGTTAATTTCTGCTTGTTTTGAGTTTGACTCTCTTAATTATTATAATTTCTGTTAGTTTGGGTTTCATTTATTTATCGATGTTGATTTGTGGTAGTTTCTCGCTTGGTAGATTATTTGATTTTATTTTTGCTTATTTTTTTTAATCGAGTTCTTTACTTTTCTTTGAAAAACTTATTTTGTTGAAATTTTTTTTAAATTAATAAGAGATAAGAGTCAAAGGTTGTTCTAGTTTTCCTAACATACAGATTGAAAATTCACTTATGACTGTAATTTTGATATGTTGTAACGTATGCAGTGTTATATGAAATTTTTCTGCGATGTCTCTGTTTTAAAACTCTACCTGTTTTGGCCCTAAAAAAGGGCATTTTTTATTTCTTAATTTGCCATAGAATGACCTTTCCCGCGTTCTTATTCGCTTTGTATAATGAGTCGGGGGAAAAATAATTCTTAGAGGACGCAAAGCTAATCAACCCTTTTCTATTGATTATTTTCATAGACAGCGCAATCGCGCTGCCTAAGTAAAGAACGATGTTGGCACAATGTATTATTTATTATTATTTTTTTTCCTTTAGACAGGGCACTTCGTATCGAATAAGTTGTCGTAGAAACTTGGAAAAGGGCTCTTTCGATTGGAAATTGGAGTGGCTAGTGCCCTTGTCAATAGTCGAAAGTGATTGAAAGGTAACTAACACCCCTTCCACGTCCACTATTTACTCAAAAACATCCAATCAAAATTTTTAGATAACCATTTTGTTCAGCGTAGTTGATTTCCAGACAAAATTATGTTTTTGGAAGAGGACACTCCCCCACAGCCCTCAGAGCAAGATTTGTAAGTTATGCCCTGGAGGTATATAAGTTTTTTCTTTTATATAAAGCGTTGTCGTAAAAACTTAAAAAAGGGCTCATTCGATTGGAGATTGAAAAGGCTACTACCCTTTTGAATAGTCAAAAGTGATTGGAGGGTAAGTAAACCCCGTCTAACGCCCACCACTTTCCCAAATACATCCAATCAAAATTTTGAGATAGCCATTTTGTTCAACGTTTTTGAAAGTTCTGGAAATTAGGTCTTTGAGGATGGCATCCCCCTAATAGCTCCCCCTAAGGGCCCCTAAACAGCTCCTATGGGCTAGTTCCCTTTTTAATAGCCGAAAGTGATTGGACGGCAACTAATATCCCTTCCGCGCCCACCAGTTTGACTCAGTTATTTATTGTAATTTCTCTTCGTTTTGGGTTTTATTTATTTATCAATGCTGATTTGTGGTAGTTTCACGCTTGGTAGTTATTTGGTTTCATTTTTGTTCATTTTTTGGTTTAATGAAGTCCTTTACCTTTCTTTGAAAAACATATTTTGTGGAAAAAGTTTTTTTTATATTAATTGCAAAATATAGTCAATCTTGTTTAGTTTGCACAGTAATGAACAAAATTGAAGCCTAGAAAATGTACCATCATTTCCCCTTCCGTTTAAATTTTCCTGTTTAATATTTAGAATGTGCTTATATTTTCCTCAAATCTACGTTTTTCAGGAACCTGAAAGGCGGGCACAATGTAGGATTTTTTTTTTTGGAGGCTGTTCCAAATAACAAACAAGAGCATAAATAAGGTAACATGAAAACTATTAGAAAGTACGAGGAAAAATGATGATGTTTTGTGGTTGACTCAGAGGCCTCCTCCTTATAACAACTGAGTTGAGAGATTTCCCAATTGAAGTATTTAATGTGCTAATGTCTTTGACCTCAATGTGCGACAATTTTTTCCATCCAACCAGTCAGTCTTTAATGTCTTTAATTTTCAAAATCCTACTTTAATTAAGCTGGGCCTCATTGTTCGATGTTCTATTTCCAGCCAACCTTTTTATTTTTTGCCTAATTATGGAATGAATATTAGAAAAAAATAACGACAAAGCATCAGCACCAACTTTGGGAAAGTGTTTATTCGTTTTTGCTATAATTCAATTTTTGGTACCAAACTCGAGTGTCTTAAAAACTGTTCAAGTTTCACTGAGGGATTTTGTGCTGCATTGAAATTCTCACCCTCTAAATCTAAGTGGCTTTTTCTACAAAATTTTGACCAATCAGCTAATCAAAACTTTTCAAATACACTGTTTTTCTTATCTGACACATCTGATAGTTTTTGATCATAGTTTGCGACACAAGATCTTTTTTCGTTGTACTTAGGCTAACTAGTTTTAAAGAGATGTATGCACAATTTTGCTCAGCGAGTTCTATATCAAGCATTTTTTTTGGGTGGGTGGGCATGGGAGGATCTGCCTAAAAATTATTTCTAGAATTTGAAACAGAGTAATTCCGAAGATTCAAGCGAAAAGGAATCATGTTTTGTCAAGAAGTATAAAAACAGGAAACTGTAATTTAATAGTTCATTTGAAACCTAATATTATCCAGGGAAATTTAAAGGTTTTACTTATTCAACAGGTTATCGGAAGTGAAGAGCCATATTCTGAATATCCAGCAAAAAGTAAACATTTCTTAAAAGTATAAAACAAAAAGTATAAATTAATAATTCATTTGAAACCTATTATTGTCAAGAAAAATTGTAAGTGGTTTTCTTTATTCAACAGGTTATCGAAACCAAGGCAGATAATATTCAATTTCTCACTGTACCTGTTGAAGTCCATGACGAGTGCGCATGCCAAGAATTATCTAACAGGAGATGTCTGCCAGGATTTACACTTGATTCAACTACATGTATATGTCTTTGCACCAAAGATTGTGGAAACACCGGTATACTAGATTCAGCTAGATGCACGTGTCAGCCAAAGTGTACGATTTACTGCAATTGCCCATATATAAAGAACGAAGAGGAACGTCGATGCGAGTGTGGACTGACGCAGTCAAGGGTGTAGACCTGGAGAAGTGTTAGATTATTCTTCGTGTCGGTGTGTTTGCAATAGAGATTGTGGTCCTAATGGGATCCTTGATACTGAAACATGCATATGTAAACGAAGGTGTATTCTCTACTGTAGTTATCCGTATGTTAAGAAACAAAGAAACATGCTGCTGTGAAAGTGGACTGACACAGTCAAGATGTAGACCAGGAGAAGTCTTAGACCCAAAAACATGTACATGTAGGCCAAGTTGTATTCTTTTTTGTAGGTATCCATTTGTTCGGAATGATGAGGCTTGCCAATGCGAGTGTAGTTTGTCCCCATCTTCTTGCCTTGCTGGAACACGGCTCGATACTTCGCAATGCAAATGCATTGATGAATGTGATGCTCAAAACCTTTATTGTAATGCTGACCAAACTATTGACTACAGTGAATGTGACTGTGTCTGTAATGAAGTTCGCCAATGTCCAGGCTATGAGGTTTTTTAATAAGAATACTTGTGGTTGCGAGTGCGGCTACACATCTGATAACCGTCCCTATTGCCCTGATGATACTAAATTCGATCCATGCGAGTGTAAATGCCTACCCGAAGATGAGTAACATTCGCCTTTTTTTATTTTTACTAAATTGTTTGCTGTTTCATGACAAATATTCACTGTTTTCTCTATTTGGTGGTTTGCAATTTTTTTTCTGTTTTGTGGGATATCTGCTTGAATTTGGAAAATATAGGTTTTTTTCTGAACACAGGAATTTTTATGGTTCAGGGAATTGTTATAAAAAATTAGTTTTATTCGCCAGTTTAGGTACTGTCGTTTTTAAAATGCCATTACATTTTTGGGAATCACTCAGATATTCACAAAAATGTAGCAAAGTTTATTTGATTAAAAAATCGATAATCTAAAACACGAAATTCTTTTGGTTTCTTGTTTTGTTTTTTTTTGTTTTTTTTTCTGTTTTTGCCACTGGAGGAAAAAAAATGCCGCATTTTAGGATTTTTAGGGTATTTTGTAGATTTTGTTTACCAGTATTTAGTATCTCTTGACCGATTTGTGTCTTTATATAGCCTATGTAATTTTTCCAATAAAACATTTTTAAGCAAGATTTATGAATGAAATAACCTCATTTTATACATTCCTAAAAAGGACTTATCCCAGATTTGCCTCTAACTCACTCGGACCTTCTGTCTTGGCTTTTTTTCACAATTAGCCATGGCTTGATGCATGCCCGCAACTACTTGATTTTAATTTATTATTTATCAACAAATGAAATAACATCATTTTTATACAATCCTAAAAAGGGCTTATCCCAGATTTGCCTCTCACTCACTCGAACCATCTGTCTTGGCTTTTTCTACAATTAATTAAAAACACTTTTTCAACAAAATAAGTTTACCAGAGAAAAAGTAAAGAACTGCATTAAACCAAAAATGAACAAAATAGAATCAAATAATCTACCAAGCATACGTCTACCACAAATCAGTATCAATAAATAAAGAAACCCAAAACAAACAGAAATTAAAATAAATAAAAGAGTCAAACTCAAAACGAGCTGAAATTAATATGACTAGGGTTCTAAACCCCATGCTTTCTAAATTCCAGAATATAATTTGTACTTTACTGAATAAAATTCAAATGCATTTAGAGAAAAAAATGTGCATTGTCAGTTCAATATAAATATGCTGATATTTATTCCTTAAAATATTAATTAATTTTTAATATCTTAAAGTCACAAAAGTGGAAACATTTAAAAGAAGTTTTTCAGTAAAGTACAAATTATAATCTGGCTTTTAGAAAGCATGGGGTTTAAAACCCTACTCATATTAGTAGCGATGCCCTAATATCTCCGACGATTCACCCCTGCTGCCACCACACACTTTTTTTTTACCTAATTTATGTCTGTTTGTTGTCAGTGAGAATGAAAAAAACAGGAATTTTGTCACATTGATGGATGTTGTCTTGGATGGTTATGTGTGTTGGTCAATTTTTTGATGTTTTTCATGGATGTCAACAGTAATTTATGTCTGTTTCATGGTTTTTTGTCAGTGAGAATGAAAAAACAGGAACTTTCTCACATTTATGTCTGTTTTTATGGTTTTTGTCAGTGAGAATGGAAAAACAGGAACTTTCTCACATTTATGTCTGCTTTGTGGTTTTTGTCAGTGAGAATGAAAAAACAGGAACTTTCTCACTTTGATGGATTATTGAGTCATTAGGGAGAACACGTGGTTAATCAAAGCGAATGGGAATTTGGAACATCTGTGCTGTCAGTCATTAATCAAATTGTTTCCGGGCAAAGTTAATTAATGTCTGACAGATGACGGCAAGTTAATTAATGTCTTTGATGCATTTCCAAAGAGAATTGTCTCCGGGGCAAAGTTTAGATCACACATGACAGATGATATCATGATTGATGGATTGACATGAAAGGAGAATTAATTTGTTGTTTCTAAGGAGAATTATTGATTCACGAAAGGGGAATTAATTTGTTGTTTCTAAAGAGAATTCTTTCTGAGCAAATGTTTCGATCTTAGCGATAAAGTAATTAGCGCGCGAAAGGGTTTCTTTGTAATTTCAAATTTGTCAACGCAGAGATGCCAAAAACAAAAGGAACTCGCTGAAATTACGTTTAGGGATTATTTGGGCGAAACGGTTTTTAGCCATTTTAGGGAATTATTTCGGCGAAACAGTTAGAGACATTTTAAAAGATGATTTTAGAAAAGGTTTTAGAAAGAATTTGAGGGTAAAACTCTGTGGTCGTTATAATACACAAGTTGTATTTTAACAGTGTCGTGAGGTCCCCTACCCCAACCCCAAGGATTCCAAACCCCCTACTCCAACTTTTAAAGGGTTCCGAACCCCCTACCCCAACCCCAAAGGGTTCCAATCCCCCTACCGACCCCCAATCCCAAAGGAAGCCCCCGGTCCTCAAAGGTCCCCAAGCTCCCAAAGGGCCCCCGGACCACCAAAGGCCCTCACCCAGTCCCCAAAGGTCCACCGGGCCTCCAAAAGCCCTCCCCCCCCGGTCCTCAAAAGGTCCTCCAGGCTCCCAAAGGGCCCCCGGACCCCCAAAGGCCCTTCCTCGGTCCCCAAAGGTCCACCAGGCTCCCAAAGGACCAATCGGTCCTCAAGGGCCCCCAGACCCACAAAGGCTCTCCCCGGGCCCCCAAAGGCCCCCCCCGGTCTCCAAAGGTCTCCCCGGGCTCCCAAAGGACCATCCGGGCCTCAAGGGCCCCCGGATCCCCAAACACCCTCCCGGGTCCCCCAAAGAGCCCCATCCCCATTTTGTTAATACTTTTTTGTGCATTTTAGACACAGAAGGGATCCCCACATTTCAAAAGGCATTATTATATTTTTTCAGAACAAGTTTTTTTCTTAATGTCCTTCATAAACCAATTTTACAACTTGAAGTAGTTATCTTTTTCACCACAACTTTACTTTACGACTTTTTACACACCCCAAGATCAAGCAATACTTTTCAAAAGACATTTCAGAACAAGTTCCTTTCTTAATGTCATTCCTAAACCCATTTTACAAATTGAAGTACCCTACCTTTTTACACACAACTTTACTTTACAACTTTTTGCACACCCCCAGCATCAAGCAATACTTTTCAAAGGCATTTCAGGACAAGTTCTTCTCTTAATGTCCTTCCTAAACCTATTTTACAACTTGAAGTACTTATCTTTTTCCACAAGTCTTTACTTTCCGACTTTTTACATACCACAACACCAAGAAATACTTTTCAAAAGACATTTCAGAACAAGTTTTTTTCTTAATGTCATTCATAAACCCATTTTTACAAGTTGAAGTACCCATCCTTTTCCTCACCACTGTACTATAAGGCTTTTCGAATACCCCAACATCAAGCAATACTTTTCAAAAGGCTTTATTATATCTTTTCAGAACAAGTTCGTTCTACGTAATTTTCTTCCTAAACCCATTTTACAAGTTAAAGTACTTATCTTTTTCCCCACGACTTTACTTTACGACTTTTTTCCACACCCAAACATCAAGCAATACTTTCAAAAGGCTTTATTATATTTTTTCAGAACAAGTTTTTTTTCTTAATGTCATTCACAAACCAATTTTACAAGTTGAAGTACCCATCCTTTTCCTCACAACTGTACTATAAGGCTTTTCGAATACCCCAACATCAAGCAATACTTTTCAAAAGGCTTTATTATATCTTTTCAGAACAAGTTCTCTACATAATTTTCTTCCTAAACCCATTTTACAAGTTAAACTACTTATCTTTTTTCCCCACGACTTTACTTTACGACTTTTTCCACACCCAAACATCAAGCAGTACTTTCCAAAGGCTTTATTATATTTTTTAGAACAAGTTTTTTTCTTAATGTCATTCATAAACCAATTTTACAAATTGAAGTAGTTATCTTTTTCACCACAACTTTACTTTACGACTTTTTGCACACCTCAAGATCAAGCAATACCTTTCAAAAGGCATTTCAGAGCAACTTCTTTTCTTAATATCCCTTCTAAACCTATTTTCCAACTTGAAGTACCATCCTTTTCACCCACAACTATACATTAAAGATTTTTGAATGCCTCAACACCAAGCAATACCTTTCAAAAGGCATTTCAGAGCAACTTCTTTTCTTTATGTGCCTTCTAAACCTATTTTCAACTTGAAGTACCCATTCTTTTCACCCACAACTATACATTACAGATTTTTGGATACCTCAACACCAAGAAATACTCTTCAAAAGACATTTCAGAGCAACCTCTTTTCTTTATGTCCCTTCTAAACCCATTTTCCAGCTTGAAGTAGCCATCCTTTTCACCCACAAATTTACTTTACAGCTTTTTGGATACCACAACATCAAGAAATACTTTTCAAAGACCATTTCAGAACAAGCTATTTTCTTAATGTCCTTCCTAAACCATTTTCTAACTTGAAGTACCAATCCTTTTCACCCAAAACTTTACTTTACAGATTTTGAATGCCTCAACACCAAGCAGTACTTTTCAAAAGGCAGTTCAGAGCAACTTCTTTTTCTTTACGTGCCTTCTAAACCAATTTTACAAGTTGAAGTACTCATCTTTTCCACAAAAACTTTACTTTACAGCTTTTTGGATACCTCAAC